>JAHPZR010002618.1:5000-12500 GCA_019787425.1 Platygyra sinensis
TCAACATATTTTTTTGCTTTGATATAGTCACCAAGAGATATAAACAGAGATCCCAGGTTTCCATAATGTGCTCCTTCTCCTTGTCTGTCTCCAATTTCAATTGCCATCTCAAGTGCTTTCT
Source organism: Platygyra sinensis (assembly GCA_019787425.1). NCBI lineage: Eukaryota > Metazoa > Cnidaria > Anthozoa > Scleractinia > Merulinidae > Platygyra > Platygyra sinensis. Next base: position 5,122 of record JAHPZR010002618.1, read on the forward strand.
CAAGATATTCAATTGCTTTGACATAGTCACCAAGAGATCTAAACACAGTTCCCAGGTTTCCATAATGTGCTCCTTCTCCTTTTCTGTCTCCAATTTCAATTGCGATCGCAAGTGCTTTCTCGTGATATTCTTTTGCTTTGACATAGTCACCAAGAGATATAAACACAGTTCCCAGGTTTCCATAATGTGCTCCTTCTCCTTCTCTGTCTCCAATTTCAATTGCGATCGCAAGTGCTTTCTCATGATATTCTTTTGCTTTGACATAGTCACCAAGAGATCTAAACACAGTTCCCAGGTTTCCATAATGTGCTCCTTCTCCTTTTCTGTCTCCAATTTCAATTGCGATCGCAAGTGCTTTCTCATGATATTCTTTTGCTTTGACATAGTCACCAAGAGATGAAAACACAGATCCCAGATTTCCATAACGTGCTCCTTCTCTTTCTCTGTCACCAATTTCAATTGCAATCGCAAGTGCTTTCTCAAGATATTCTTTTGCTTTGACATAGTCACCAAGAGAACTAAATACAGTTCCCAGGTTTCCATAATGTGCTCCTTCTCCTTTTCTGTCTCCAATTTCAATTCCGATCGCAAGTGCTTTCTCAAGATATTCTTTTGCTTTGACATAGTCACCGAGAGATGAAAACACAGATCCCAGATTTCCATAACGTGCTCCTTCTCTTTCTCTGTCACCAATTTCAATTGCAATCGCAAGTGCTTTCTCAAGATATTCTTTTGCTTTGACATAGTCACCAAGAGAACTAAATACAGTTCCCAGGTTTCCATAATGTGCTCCTTCTCCTTTTCTGTCTCCAATTTCAATTCCGATCGCAAGTGCTTTCTCAAGATATTCTTTTGCTTTGACATAGTCACCAAGAGATATAAACACAGTTCCCAGGTTTCCATAACCTGCTCCTTCTCCTTTTCTGTCTCCAATTTCAATTGCGATCGCAAGTGCTTTCTCAAGATATTCTTTGCTTTGACATAGTCACCAAGAGATATAAACACAGTTCCCAGGTTTCCATAACTGCTCCTTCTCCTTCTCTGTCACCAATTTCAATTGCGATCGCAAGTGCTTTCTCAAGATATTCTTTTGCTTTGACATAGTCACCAAGAGATCTAAAACACAGATCCCAGGTTTCCATAAAGTGCCTCCTTATCCTTGTCTGTGACCAGTTTAATTGCCATCGCAAGTGCTTTCTCAAGATATCCTATAGATTTGGTAAATTCACTGAGAAAGTAAAGCACAGTTCCTAGCTCTGCGCAAGCGCTGTGCTTCATATTCCCTGTTTCCTGTTTTGTTCATGATACTGATCGCTACTCTCATAAAGTTCTTTTGCCTCAACATACTTATTTTGAGCCTTACATATTGTTGCCAAATTTATGCAAAGTATCCCTTCTTGGACTGTTTTTCGACACTCGCGTTTAATGGCGAGAAGTTTTCTACCGTATGCTATTGCATTCGTGTAATCACGGATATGATGGTAGGCTCGCGAATAGGACTTTACAAATTGCTTCGTAAAGAAATGTTGCAAACTGGTTTTTCTTTATCCAGTGCTTCATTATTTAGTAAAACCAAGCTTTCTTTGCATAACTCGATTGCTTTTTGAGCACGACCAGTCATATAAAGGAACGTGGCAACAACGACGCCGATATAGATTGCTTGTATAATTTCTTCAAAGTCGTTCATGACGCACTCTTCTGTAAGTCTTGTAAAAAAATTATTCTTATCAGAATAAAACAAAGCTTAAGCATCAATGTCGGTGTATATTTTCATGAATACGAATAACAAAAGATCCATTCATATTTACATACCCCCAAAAAGTTATTTCCTTTTCATGCTATTTAATCTGTGTGATTTGAAAAAAGGTTAACATCACTGGACACTGATTTACAAAATTTGCAAATACTTAGCGCAGTGGCGTTACATTAATAATATTTGTACCACGCGATGATTTTATGCTCGTCGATATGAAGAGAGGTAGGTAGAAAATCACTGCATATGAGGTGAAATAACTGATTATTAAAGAAATGATCCTCAGGTCAGACATGTTTACGCAAATGTTAGCCATAAGAGGAGACATGACCTGCTTCCCTTTGATGACTTGCTAGAAGTTAAAATAATATCGAACAGAGGGACATAGAAGTGATCCAAAAAAGTTACTAAAACCGAGCGAAAATACTTCCAATTAGTATTCAGAATCGAGCTGCAAATATAAGTCTGAAGCGAGGGACAGGTCTGGAAGAGGTTAAATTTAAATTGTAGCTTAAAATTGATAAAAAAAAACTTTGATCTGTCAACTGAGAAATAACGCGATTTCCAATTAATAGCTAAGATCTGTGATCTGCCAAATTCACTAATGGTCGAGAACTGGGTTGCAATTTAAACCAATAGCCGACAAATCGCCCGAAATGTGACTAATAACTGAGATTCCTGCATTCTCATCCAGACCTGCTAAATACAGATGAAGAAAATACATATCAGTTGTACTTACCACGCCAACATAGAAACGAAATTCAGAAGCTGATTCAAAAGCTCGTATTCCTTGCATGGAGATAATAACACACAGAGAAGTTCATTTTATTTTGTTCGTTTAATTTGGAAACTGAAAAGACCGGAAATCCGTGAATCTCAACGTCAGCCGTTCCTCTGAGAAATTAGAAAATGGCAATTTCTAGGTACTTTTCATTTCATTTGTTTTAGGAGAAGAATTAAAAACAATGTGTTTTCACTTTCCCCAGAATAATGACGCTCTAAAAATCCACCTTTATAGCATATTTTATCTATATTATTTTTTCGGGATCAGAAAACACGAGTTTCCGTGCCCGTTATTAAATCGAAGGCGCCGCTTGTGAACATGATTTAGCGACTGTCATGCAGAGAAGGCAAACATATTTAGCCCGGTTTCAATCAATTTCAAATGAAGCTTTACAAATCTTTATCTCTCTTTAGAAGAAAACAGGGATGATATTAAAATATTATGGTATATACGACGGGGCTGAAGTCAAAAGCGGAACCGCAATTGTCACGAGGAACATTTATGGCGAATATACGTCGAAAATAAAATAACAGCATATGAGAAAGTGTTTTTTTAAAAAAGAAACTACAGTATGCAAAAAGTCACGAGGGCATTTTTAGAAATTTACGGTGGCAAGGAGAGGGAAGGAGATTTCAGAAGATTTTAAATTTCTTTTTTGCTACAGAATTGCTAAACTAATTAAAAAAAAGAACACTGCATGATATAATGATCTTAGTAACAACACCGCAAGAACATCAAGTAGGTTGAAAGGGATTACATGTTCCTCTAATGGGTCAGGCGGGGGACAGGGTCAATGTGGGAGAAAAAGACTTGATGCAAAAACAGTATGAATGACGACAATGAAATTGAAACTGTTCTTAGGTTTTCCTACCTACATCTGTACGATCCTGCGTCGCGCTCTTCCATATTTCTTGCCACTACTATACATAGTACAAAACAAAAAGTGTTCACTTTGTTACATACAATGATAGCTTTTATCTTTACGGGGTTTAAAATTAAAAACAGCGATGACGTTTAGTGGATGAGTTATGGTGGGTTCGGCTTTCGTTAACTTGCAATGGCCTTTGAAATTCTCGTGAGCACGTTTTCAGGGGCGCGTTCAAGAGCTGAGAACAGAGCTTCGTGTTGAAAATATCAGTGCGGGAGAAACCGACCTGGTGAAAAGAAAGAATGAACGACAGATGATGAAACTGAAAATACTGTTCTTGGGGTTTCCTGCCTACACCTGTATAGCCCTCTCATATTTCTTGCCACTGCTATAAATAGTACTAAACAAAAAAGTGTTCACTTTCTTACATATACAATGTTAGCTTTTTCAGATTAAATTAACAACATCGTCCAAAGACGGTTGTTACAATTTTCTTGATTAGGTTTTCAAGCGAATCACGTGAATCATATTTAAAAACTGAGAAAAGCAAAGAGCTGCGGGCCGAAAAAATCATATTAAAAAACAAACAAAACACGAGTAACAACGGTAAGCGAATGTTATTGGCTGTCATTATCGTTTCCTTATAGCCAGTCCTCGTTTTGCAGCAAGTTACTGTAATAATAGAATAATCAAAACGATGACGTTCAGTGGATGAGTTTTGGTGGGTTCGGCTTTCATTAACTTGCAGTGATATACACGAAAGTAATCATGAAAATATCTCAAACCCACGCGAAGACATAAGGATATTAGACAAAAATTTCTTGGGTTGGCTGAAACGTTCTGTTGAACGACAAAAGAAGATTTAATGGTTCTACAGCTTGTTGTATTTTTGGACAGAAAACTCGTTACAATCTGTTCACTGTAAACGTACACATGGGTCACATTTAGAGAGAAAGATCGTACTTTGGAAAATGAGTCACACTTAAAAAAAAATCCGGTGTCACACTTGAAAAAATGGGTAACACTTGGAAAAATAGTTCAGACTAGTTCAGAAAATGGGTCACATTTAGAAATGTTGGTCATACTTGACAAAATGGGTCACACTTGGAAAAAGGGTTCACACTTAGATAATTGCGCCCAATTAAGAAAATGGGTCACAGCTAGTTATATAAGTTGGTCACTCTTGGAAAAATAAATCACACTTGGTAAAATGGGGAACACTTCAAAAAAATGGTCACACTTAGAAGAATGGTTTTAACTTAGAAAAGTAGGTCAAACTTGACACAATGAGTCTTACAAAAGTGGTTCACTCCTGGTGAAATGGTTCACACTCAGAAAAATTGAGCACAAATTGAAAATAGGTCACACTTCTTAAAATGGATAAAATTTGAAAATATGGGTCACACTTGGAAAATATGGGTCAGACTTAAAAAAGAGGTGAAACCTGGATGGAAATGCGTCGCACTTGGAAATTAATTCACCCCGTGAAAAAATAGATCACGCCATAAAAAAAAAAAAAAAAAAAAAAAAAAAAGTTGGGTCACACTTTAGAAAATGAGTCATATTTAAAATATGAGTCACACTTAGGAAAGTGGATCACGCTTGACAAAAAGTTTTGCACCTGGGAAAATCGGTTACATGTGAAAGAAAGAATTGGACACACTTCGAAAAAAGGGCCACATGTGGATGGATGACATGGAAAAATGCCTGAGAATTGGGTCACAGTTGGAAATATGGGTTAAACGTGGAAAAATGGGCCACACGGTCAAGTGTGACCAGGAATGTCAATCTTGTTTACCTGTGATAATATTATCCCAAAAAAAGCTTTCTGACAAGATTATGGTACTGGTCGCGTGTTTTCCTAGCTTCTTGATAAAAGATCAGGCGCGTCAAAGAAAAGGAACAGAAGAGACGATATTGGTATTCTCGGTATTGGACTGGAACTAGCCTGAAATAGAGGCTCGCGCGGGGGAATATCATTAATTAAAAAGAGATAAATGTCATTTGCATTTGAAAAGACTCCCAAAATTAGCCTCCATTTCAAGATAGTTCCAGTCCTACTCTTGGTTTTCAAGTAACGTCAGAAAAAACTAAAATTAAAAATTTTATGTTTTTATCTTCATCAGGTAAAAGTAATTTTTAAAGATGCATGTATATCTGCTGGCGTGCTTTCAGCTCGGTAGACCGCTTTGTTTTGAAAACAGAACACGGTTTTTTGACAATGCATGACATCGGCGTTGTTTCTGGGTAACATGTTACGTGCAAAAAAATATTGATTCGCCCTATGTCTTTGAGTTCTGAGTTACCAATATATTGAGAGAAGTGCCTATGCGAATGTTTTCAAGTTTAAAAGTGAGAAGAAACGTTTTGAGATAGTTAAAGTAAACTCCAGATGTTTCCACTGGTTTCCGGCCGCCATGTTGGAGTCCCTCAGACGGGCTCCAACATGGCGTCTCCATACTAAACACTATAATTTGCAGTGATACCTTTTTCCGAATAACTCGAGTTCGGAACATCGCACATGCCCGAAACTTTGGCACGTTGTTTATTTATAACTCCTCTACGATATTTCAATTTCTTGACTCAATTTACTGAATGGTAAGTGATTTTATTTTTCACTTGCGTGATAATTAAGCTTACTTGCGTGACGTGAAAACCAGCAATACTGAGAATACGAATATCGTCTAATCGCTGATGCAACAAGTTTTTCTTCATTTTTAGTGTTTTTTTTTTTTCACCTAACCTCACCTCTTTATGTCGATGTTCACATTACCGACATGAGCGATTAGACATACAAATGGTCGAGTGAGAAACTGGGCGCGAGGGCGCTTTATTCGTGCACCCGGTTTCCAGTTTCTGCGAGGCCTGACTTCCTTTCTCACCCACAAGACAAGAGCTCCGGCAAGAACAAGTAAGTTTACAAAACTGCAAATAGTTACCTCTATTATTTTTAAAATACATATGAATAAAAAAATAATTTGATTGATTCTAGTGTTAATCATCCATCTTTCTAGCCCTTCACTTATCGGTTGTTTACTAATACTGAATATAATAATACAAGAGATAATGAAAGCTTTGCTTAATTTAGCTATTGACTAAATTGTGTTATTGTTAGTCTGGATGGGGAAAATGGAAACGCGCTTACATTTTTAGCGATTTCTCAGTTATGAGCGAAATTCTCAACCTATTCCTTAGCCTCCTACAGTGACTCTTTTTTTTAAAAATTTTTATTTATTTATTTATATTACACAGCATCCTAAAAAGTGATAATATAATACAACAAGCATGATAATAATACAAAAATAAACTTACTTACTTAATTACGCAGTAACCTACCATTACAATTACACAGCACCTACTTACTTTTTCACAGTATCCTAAAAGTGACAATATAATGCAACAACAATAATAATAATACTAAACTTAACTTAGAGAAGCACAGAGCCAGAGGTTAAAGCCCATTTCCTAGTAAATTTTTCTATGGTATTGTTTTTAATACATATATACTTTTCTGTCTCATATTTGTTTTTAACCTTTAGCTTAAGACCAGTTATATTTGGAAGCGTTTCAGACCTTCTACAATCCCAAAGATATACCTTAGCAATCAGTAACAAATAGTTGAGTAAGGGGCATTTAGAGGTTATTATTCCTATCAATACGTCTTGCAGAGTTATGTGAAAGACTTCCTTTGTTAAAGAATAGTAATAGGATTCGAACTGTTTCCAGAAAAGCTGGGAGTACACACAATGGAAGAAGAGATGAGGTAGCGTTTCTGGTTCTGATTCACAGAAAGAGCATTTATCAACCGCAGTATAACCTATCCTATATAATTTGCTGTTAGTGTGTAATATAGAATTAAGAATCTTGTACTGAAAAGCTTTAACATATGGTTCGAAGGCTAGATTATGAAGCAGGATAAAAACTTCTTTCAGTTGATCATCGGTTAAGTTAAAATCATGTTTCAGAAATCGTGA
>JAHPZR010002618.1:17500-40000 GCA_019787425.1 Platygyra sinensis
TTTGCTTTCTCTTCAATATGAATTATTACTATATTATATTATTATTTTCCTAACAGTGAGTATTTATCCGCTAACGAGAAATTCAAGGGAAGGTAAGTATCAGAATTGTTTCAACTGTTATTTTCGCACCTGGGAATATTTAACAATTATTCCTCGAGCCCGAATGGGCTCTGAGTCAATAGCCCATGAGGCCGAAGGCCAAATGGGCTATTGACTCAGAGGCCATGAGGGCGAGAGGAATAATTGTTTTAGTAAAATCCAACTAGTTCGTCAAAAAACTATCGAGACAAAACAACTTTCGCTAGTTAAAGCGATTCAGCCGCCATTGTTTTGGTTTCCAAAGCCGGCGCTTTTCGCTACTAGTGGGCTATAACAAATAGCCTACTAGTGGCTCAACCAATCAGAACGCAGCATTGATAATAGACAACTAGTTGGATTTTACTAAATAAAATATCATATATTTGAATGCGGAGAAAGAGAGCATTGATCATCGCAGTTATATGCACGCAAAGTAAGAAGTTGTGAAACTAAAGCCTGAAAAAGAATTGATGCTTAAACGGGATTCGAACCGACAACGACTTCTGCGATGCCGGTGCAGTGCTCTGTCATCTAAGACGTGCTATGAAGCCAGCTGGGAGCTGGTAACTTTTTGATGCTTTACCTTAAGAATTCTGGTATTCTTGGTGGGTTTTGGCCTGAATTGAACCACTTGTAGGTCATTTTGTCAATACGTCCCTTAGCAAACAATGTGTTGACTATTGTCTTGACTTCAGCGGCTGTTTGGGATACTATAGCTATGGGTTCTTCAAGAGGTTTATAGAATTTCTGGTTGGAGACTTGTTCTAAACGTTCTTCGATTGTCTGAGTTATATCCATAACAACTGTAGTAGTCCCTTTGTCGGCTTTTTTCAAGATTTATCTCGTTGTTAGTTTTAAGCGTTTGGAGGGCTCGTCTTCGATTTGCTGATAAATTCAGTGTCCTTTACATCGGTAAAAGTGATGTTAGTTTTGTTAGTTCAAAGTAATTTTCTAGACTGGCACTGATGGTTTTGATTGCGGTTGCCAGTTAGATCTGACGTAGAACGGATGTGGATTGCTTTTAGAATCAGCAAATTTATATTTCAAGCGCATAGAGCGAGCAAAGGAACTAAAATCTCTAATGAGATTTTTTTGTGAAGCCGGTTTTTCAGGGGGGAGGATAAATTCGAGGCCTTTTGCAAGCAAAGCAATTTCTTGGTCAGTAAGGTTTGTATTGGACACATTCTTAATGAATTTCTCATTAGTATTAATAAGTTTGTTTTTGCACTGATTTCTAGAGGCTTTGCACTTTTATAGTAGATCGGCTTTTGACTAATGGTCTGGGTTCGTACGGGTTGGGCGCGAGAAGAGTCAGTGAACCACACATTTGAGTACAGTGCAACTGTTTCTTTTTTTATTTTCACGTTTGGAAAAAGCATTTACAAGAGTTGTTTAAGTTCGCTGATCTTACCGGGGGTCACAATTGAAGCGCATTTTATGCTGAAAAAGATAAACAACGACATCGTAATTCTTAATTCATTATTTTAGAGGCTATTCAATAAAAAATGTAAAAAAAAAGCACTATTGGTGGCATCAAAGCCAACCTTGCAAAAAATTGTTTTAAATGCGAGAAGTTATTAAACGACGTTGCGGAGAAAAGAAGAAACAGACTCGCGTGCTTCTCTTCTACGATCTGTGTGATAACCGCTTTATCAGTTGAGTTTACAATGGCGAATATTTCTTGCAACTATATTTGACTGTCTCTTATTATCAGTACATTTTGTAACCTGACAGAATTAATGAGTAACCCTTCTTTATGACTGAAAGAAAAAAAACCAAACTTGATTTCATCTTTATACAATTGCTTTATTTTTTTTGAAAGTGAAATACAGTAGATCTTTCCTTTTAGATTTTTAAGAACCAAATTTCCTTCGAGACTCCGAAATTTGAGCGTAAGCTTTCAGCTATCTAGGGCTTGAAGCAAGTTATTGAAAATATACATATCAACAGACTTATCAAAGAATACAACAGCATGATCTAATTTTTCAGGAGAGCAAAACATCAAAAACTGGTTTTTCAATACCTCGAAAGCAGAGAACTTATATTACAGCGCATGCTTTCGAGATTGATGCAAGCTTTTCATCCCTGTTAATTGCATTTCTTACACAAGCAGTAAAAGAACCTGGCAATAATAATTCCCTTCTTTCCACAGGAAGACAAGTAATTACTTCTAACAGCAATACAAAAAGGACAGAGCTTTGAGATGTTGTCTTTATCTGAGTGCATACCCTGGATGACTGTAGGCCTAGCCGAGTCTGTTGCTATAGTAACACTCAACCTCTGTACGATAATTGTTTTTGTAAAAAACCGTAATCTCCGCAAGCGTAGCACGTATCTGGTGATACATTTGGCAGTTATAGACATGTTTATTGGAGGAGTTGTTGTGCTTGATGCTGTTCAACTCTTTTGGAGTAATGTGTAATCTGTGGGTGTGGCATTTAATTGACCATGGACATTTTTTATAGAAGTACTTGTAAGGTTGTTCCCAATTGGTTCATTAGCAAACATCACCATCATTGCTTTAGAGCGGGTGCACGCCACGTTCTTCCCATTCAGGCATCGCGTGCTTAAAAAATGGGTATATGGATTAATAATTGCTGTTGTTTGGGTTGCATCTGGCTTGGTGTCAGTATCTTATTTACTGTTTGAAAAAACGGTACGATATTTACTCAGGCTTTACATATGTTTCCATTTGTCTTTTGATTATTTGTATTTCTTACACGTCCATTGTTATTAAAGTCCGCTGTGGAGCGCAGCCTCAACACCATGGTGCAGCCAGTAGAGAAAGAAAACTGACCAACACATTGTTGATTGTGACTGTTGTATCTCTTCTGTTGTACCTCCCATATGTTGTATACGTGCTTGTCACTTTTATCAGTAATCAGAACATTGGTCAGTATCCATTCATTTAATTATGCATTGCTGTCTTTATTTTATGCAAACTCTCTTGTAAATCCTATATTGTACGCTATTCGGATGCCAGAATACAGATCAGCTTTTCTTGCACTCTTTCGCAGACGAGCTCAGCAACAAAGACAAGTTGCGGTGTTACCTCTTCGTAACATGTAATGCAGATAATATAAAAAAAGCTATTCCAGTTTTTCTCTGTGCCTGGCTTTGTTGCATTGAAATTAACAGTAACCCAAATTTTCAACGGATGAGCATGATGTGGGGAAGAGATATTAACCTCTTTAGAAAGTTTGACCTGATAGCACTTAACATAGTGTTAAGGAAAATTCACAAGATTACAGAGCCGGGTTGTTGAAAACCCAATTAAGTTAACCTAGGATTAGCCAGAATTTGGATTTCAGTTTTGTAATTTTTCGGTCTAGTTTTCTGTTTATATTGTTTGTCCTTCAGTTTTTAGTTTAAATAATCTTGAACTACACAACAATAAACTGAGTGAAAGACATTTCTACACGAAAAAAAAAAATCCTTCATTTTACTTTTAATCCTGGGTTAGCGCTAACCGGCTTTCGAACAACCCGGTCCAGGTGGTTTGTTGTGTATGTCTTGGGTGCCAGAGTTTGCTACTCAGTTTCTGTAATAATGTCCATAGTTTAGTAACGATTAACTTGTAGTGATATTATACCATCTCGAGTGTCACTATGTTCAGTGTAATTTTCAATCACTCAACACTTCACTGAAGTCAAGCAAATATGGGTTCAGAAAGTTGCTCAGTGCATGACTTGGCAGAGAACGATTTGGTTTAATATTCACCTTGCGATAGAGCATCTCATCTTTGTTAGTTAGAGAGAGGATTACCTTAGCAAGGGGGTTACTATAGCACTCATACATTTCCTCTTGTTTTAATCGTCGTGTTTACAAGGCAGCTAGGGTTACCCGGGTAGGCGGGTTCCCTTTCTACGTGCTAGGGTTACCCGGCAGGTGGGTTAACTTTTTCTCTTGTAGAACACTCGAGGTAGGGTTAACCCGCCCATGCACACGAGTTAACGTTCTAATTGTTTCCAGGCTCTTCGATCCCGCATTAAGTTGTCCCAGGTTGTAGGGTTAATTACCCTACTTGTGAAATTTTGCTTGTAAACCCGGGCTATCTTTTGACTTTCAGCTAGGGTTAACCCGCTTGCTAGGGTAATCCACCCTTAGACGATTGCTTTATTGACAAGTAGCTGAATAATAAGCTATTAAATATGAGAACGCTAGAAGTGCCCTGTTATCGGCAGGGAGGTTTAAGTCTCATCATACACTCGCAATTTATGTGACAGATATATTTGATAGTATAAGTATGCAGAGCAAATATTTGTCTTTAGTTCAAATTAAAGTTTAGTGCCCCAGCAATGACTTCGGAGAGCTGAGATACGCAAAAACAAGGCAGGGCTGCTTATAGTCCTTCCCGAAAAATATGGCGCTCCCGAACATATTTGCACATTTTATGCAACTTTTATTTGTCAAATAAAAGCTGACATGCCAAATTGGTCAATTTGGCAAAAATATTGCTCGTGTACACGAGGCATTAGGAGTAAGAAAACTCCAAACTGGTCAGTAGGCCCCTTTTTTCCTTCGAAGGTTGTAAGGGCATGAAAATCTAAACAAAAAAATTAGCAAAAACAACACTAACAAACAAGAAAAAAAACAAAAAACAAAAACAAAAACAAGAAACAAACGACAAAAGGTCTACTAAAAGTATCCAGGGTAAAACGATATCGGAATTGACTTCGTTGATATTTTTTCCGCCATGTAAATCAATTCTGCATAAGTTATTTAAATCGGGATTTCTTAAAATAATGGGACCAAAGAAATTGGTGGAATCCACAGGCTGACACCAGGCCTTTTTGTCCTTCGTTCTTTCGGAGGGTAAAGGGCACTAGAGTTTACGCTGTCTAAGCAAGCGCCCGCCGGCTAAAGATGATCCTGCTTGTATAAGTGGGAACAATAGTGATGTAATCGGCTTATCATAGAAAGTGCACGTGGAGAATATAAAAGCAGAGACCGATCTAGCGTAGGATTACTTTTTCTTGAAAGTGTACTATATTTCATCTGACCAAACCAGCTTTCTTCAGGTACAATCAGAATTCTAGCGAAGGGTTTGATTTAATCAGGTAACATTACCATTTTTATAAATATGATCAAACTTTGATAGATTGTACTCGATATGATACCACATCCTTGGTTCTGTCTATTGCTGTATATTAGAAGATAAACACAAATATGCATAAAAATCTTATTATAAATTGTATATATTAATGAAATTTCGTAGTTGCTTTTAAAATAGAAGGCAATGTCATTAAAAAAAAAAAATAAAAAAAACTTTGGTTATGTATCTTGTTGTAATTAAAAAGATAAACAAAAATTATGTTATTGTTGCAAAATGAACTTTTCAATGTGTGGAACTGTTACCGATCCATGTCTCTCCAAGCATTTGCAAGCTGATACAGCCCCGGGGGCGCTGGGATAATCCCAGTTATGGTTTATATAGGTACACCGATGTATGTGCCGCGGGATAGGGTAATGTTCTTGAGGTTCCTGATCCTTAAATAGGGAAAAATTTTTGCACCTGTTAACATTGTGTTCCCCTGTGTGATCCTTAGATAGGGAACATACCAAGCTAGACGAAAAACATGATCTGTTAGAACTAAACTTCTGGTTAGCTTCCGTTGTTACCGTTCACGCTGTTCTATTTTTGATTTTCCCTTGAATAATGTGCGATTTTCCGGGTTTGAGCTTGAAATAGGGTGTCATTTTTCATGCCTTTATCCTTAAATAGGGTCACGGCTTAAGACCTTTTGTGGCACACACCTAAATTAATTTACAGAAATTAATCCATGGTAGTACCCCCTGTCCTGATACAGCTGCCTGAAGATGTGGTTTAGTAGCAGATTTCTCCAGCACATTTCACTAGGGAGGTCAAAAGGGCCTTTTGATTGGATACAGCCTCGTTTACATGCAATGTTGCCATTATAAGTAACAATTTGCAACAGTCCAAAATGGCGCGCTGTAGCCAGAAACAAAAGCGCGCTGTCATTTGAAGAAGAGGAGGACTTTCTCAGAGATTTTTTTTATCAATTTTTCAAAAAGTCTTATTTCCTCGTGAAGACTATACTGTTAAACAAATAAAAACCGAGGGGTCAAAAAAATTACATAAACTCGGCGATGCATACACAAAGTGCGACAGAAATCCGAGAAAAGTAGGGAGAAAGAAATCAATGCAGTTACACTTCAAACTTGCGGGCTGTCGCGGCGCTTTCGCGAGCGCTTGCGCTACACTGTAGAACTTTCCAGTAAAAAGTTAATGAAAAACTCTTAAAAGTGTCAATGAACATTAAAAAATGTACAAACGTTTCGGGCAGAGCCCTTCATCTGTGTAAAGAAGCCCATTGCATATTTTGATGTAAAAGCGTTTCCGGTTCTGCTTTGTATTTAAAAACCAGCTCAGTACTGCATCAATAAAATATTTGAATTGACCAAGTCCTGTATTTGGGCGATTTCAAAATGGATGTAATAACACTTGCGGGCTGTCGCGGCGCTCTCGTGAGCGCTTGCGATACAGTAGAACTTTCTAGTAACCAAAAATAGCGCGCGCGCGATTTGATTGAAGGTCGCGCGCTGCTCTATTGCGTATTGAAGTAAAAGCGTTTCCGGTTCCGCTTTTTATTTAAAAACCACCTCAGTTCTGCATCAATAAAATATTTCAATGGGCCAAGTCCTGTATTTGGGCTATTTCAAAATGGATTTAATAAAGTGGTAATTGAACTTCGGGTCGTGCAATTTTGGTCTGAAATCATACTCGTGATTTCAAATGGAACTCGCGCTGCGCGCTCGTTCGATTTTGAAATCACGCGTATGATTTCAGACCAAATTGCACTCCACTCAGTTCAATTACCATTATTAATCATAGAGTAAGAAACATATTTCCTCGTTCAAAGGATTTATCATCGCACTTATTATTATTACTATTATTATTGTTATTGTTATCGTCATCGTCATCATTATCATTATCATTATCATTTATCATTATCATTATCATTATCATTATCATTATCATTATCATTATCATTATCATTATCATTATCATTATCATTATCATTATCATTATCATTATCATTATCATTATCATTATCATTATCATTATCATTATTATTATTATTATTATTATTATTGTATAAACTCTTGCTCTTAGGCCATCGAAGCTTGATTAAGAAAATAACACAAACAGCGGTGATAAACATTCTATTCCAACGCATTTTTATAGATAACTTGACGTTTCGTATGGTAGTCAGCATACATTTTCAAAAGTGACCGTTACACATTTTTGAAAACTATATATATCTATATCGTAAAACAATAGAGGTCTGGAACCTAGACTGAGAAAAATGATCTGCAGCAGTACTTGTCTAGACATAATGAGGAGTAAAAGATAAAACAGCAACAACTTCTCACTTCTACACGTACTTCTGCTGATCATTTTTCTCAGCTGGAAGTCAATATGTATATATGATTGAAGAAATTAGTTCTTTAAGGCGAAATGGCTCTGTCAATAGGCTCAGTTCGATATATCAATATTCTTTTATGGCTCCGAGGCTTTCATGAATAATTTCTGTACTTGGTGGTTTTTTTCTTTGTGTCCATATCTCTTTTGGAAATTGAGAGATAAAAGAAGCTTTTTTAAGCCCTCTTATCGACCCTGCCCCCGAGCATTTGGCCAGCATTTGATAGATAGTAGCTCCCCCTGATGGGGAATTTGCTTACAAAGAGCTGTCCTGGGTGGGACATTTGACAGTGTGATCAAAGACAAAGAACTATACATCAGTTCACAAGCCTGCTTTGTTAATTCAACATCAAAAGGATTAAGAACGTAAAAGCGAATTCGTTTTCCCTGAGACCGTTGCCCACGCATTGGTAACAAGAGAGTATTTTATGACTGTATTTTTTTGTATCTATCGTGTTGGTATTCCACCAAATTCAAAGGTCGTGCATAGAATGCTGTGGTAGTCAGAACGGACTAAGAACGTGTGTCATTTAAAGCTTTGAAGGGAGGGGAGGAGGCACTTGACTCCAGCCTCCAAGAAAGTAAAACCTCTAAGAGAGAAGATGATCTAGATACACTAAATCAACAATATGTCGATATTTGAAGCAAGTAGTTTATTCCATGTCGTGTGTTTGGGCTAACTGAATCCACCATGAGCATTCATAAACGGTTCATTTTTAGCTTTCTCGCACGTTTTTGAAACCCACCTTTGAACATAGCTTAGATGTGGACCTCTGACATTTCCCTTGCTTCACGCGTAAAAGTGAAAAGAGTACAAAAATATTAGTGGTATCAGAGTTTACAGAATCTCCATACACGGTGAACTGTTAAAGTACTTAAATTACCTGGAGCTGATGGTGCTGCGTGTAAAAATTCCTCTCAAGGATAACACAGGATTTCCATTCACTATGGAATAATTTTCGAAGAGCTGTTTTGTATTTGTTTTTAGTTAAAGAACCTAACGTGATATATCAGCTTTAGTTTAGCCTGTAAACAAAAATCACCAAGAGTTCATATGAAATTAAACGAATATTTTTCAATTTCCATGAGGACCTCTTGCAAAAAAAAATAATAATAAAATTGCGTTGTTCGAAAAGCAAGAGAGAGCGCTGGAAATTTGTTTCACGTGGTGTCAGCTATATAACGGTGATAGTTGCAGGGGAAAGTTTGTGATAGCTCTTTCACGGTAAATTATCGTGTTTCTATTCAGAGCATGTGCGAGCCATTTCCCATGGACAGTACATTACTTAATAGAGCCATCGTAAATCACTTCATTATTAGTGCAGTTGTCAGGATGGCCGCGCGGTCTAAGGTTCCAGGCTCAAGGTTAATCACCTTCCCAACACACAGTGGGAGCGGGCGTTCTGGTCTCCGAATGGAGGCGTGGGTTCGAATCCCACTCCTGACATTGTGGCATTTTACAACTATTCAGTCTATTTTACATATTTGCTTACGCTGACCAAAAAACTGTAGAAATCGAACATAGATATATTTGTTTTAGTTCGCTTGGCATTTTTGAGTTACAGGTTACTGTTGCAGTTCGTTAACCGTAGCAAACACCTGTTATTTTATTGTAAGATCAGAACTGTAATAGAGCGGTTTTCATTTGAGTGTCGAAAAGTAATTGGTTTTGCACTTTGTACGCTACATGATTGGCTTAAAAAATTGTCGCCACTTTTTCATCCAATCAGAAGTAAAAACCAATCGTGAAACGTTCGCATGCATTTTCCCGCGCTTTTCGTCAGCTACCTGTAATTACTTCGAGTTTTGATTGGTTCACTGCAATGTCTGTGTTCTTTGTGATTGGCTGGGGTAATTACTTTGGTTTTGGTTTTACGACACTCAATTGAAAACCGCTCTAAGTGTTGAACTGTAATTACTACCTGTGATAGTCTTTGATAAACTGTTATCTACCTGTACTGTTTAGAAAGTCAATAATGCTGTAAACGATAAATTCCGTTACAGCCAATCGATCCGTCTGAAAGGTATGTGCTATGTAATGTTTACTTCAGACTCTTAAATAGCTTTACGTAATTCTTTATAATTACGAAAAGCTATAGAAAAGTAACATTATCACATACATTTCAGAAGGCTCTATTGCTTATAAAGGAATTCAAATGTCTTAATTTAAATGACAAAAACTTTTCTAGGCTTGTTTGGAAATTACATGAAATGATCCAACACTTCCAGCGAGGTTTCCATGGGTTTATCTGTGTAGTGGACGGAAACGCGCCTGACATGAGGCAAGACATTAGCGGCGATTTATCAAGAGACGAATTCCAGTAATATACTTAGCGCTGATGACGTTTGTCGGCTGAAACAAACACAACTCTTAATTCATTATGCATGTAGCTCTCTTTTCAGAAGAACTAAAAACCGAAAAATAAAGCTAGCTTTTTAACCCTTTTCCTTAGTCAATACGAAGCTACCAAAATTTTAGAATTTGGACTCTCTTGGCTTCATGGAGGCGTATCGATATAGAAGGTGAAAGGTAAAGGCGAAATACCGCTTTACATTGCCTGATTACTCTGAATATGACGAAACCCGTCATCTTATAACTGCTTATCTTCTCGTTTTCTCTTGAAATTTGTGGAAAGGAAAGCGTACATGGAATGTTCAATTTAGATATTAGAGAAATCAAATACAGTTGTCAGGATGGCCGAGCGGTCTAAGGCGCCAGACTCAAGGTTAATCACTTCCCAGCCCACAATAGGAGCGGGTGTTCTGGTCTCCGAATGGAGGCGTGGGTTCGAATACCACTCCTGACAATGTTGCATTTTTACAACTCTATTTTTTTGTATCTTTCGTGTTGGTCTCCACCAAATTCAAAGGCCATGCAAAGAATGCTATAGTACTCAGTACCGAGGCAATTGACTCCGGCCTTCAAGAATTCTTCAAAACGAGCGAGGTTACAGAGACAGTGGTTGATCAAGATATCCAAATACCGAGAAACTTGATTGAGAAGCCCACCTCTTCACAAAAAGGCCTCTCTCTAACCCTCCTTGGCTTCAAAGTTACACGCTCAGAAAACAGCGAAAGCTTCTTTGAGCTCTACAAAAAACCGCGAAGAAGCCGCTATTCGTGCACCATCAGTGCGCCCTACCTAGAGCAGAGATGTTCTACCCAAAAAACATCCTTCGCCTCAACGAATACCCCGAGACCATCATAGAAAACACTAATCATCATCACCAACGTAAACCCCAAACTGCTTATCTTTTCGCTTTCTCTTGAAATTTGTGGAAAGGAAAGCGTACATGGAAAGGTCAATTTAGATATTGCTGTCATCACATACAGTTGTCAGGATGGCCGAGCGGTCAAAGGCGCCAGACTCAAGGATAGATACCTTCCCAGCACACAATGGGAGCGGGCGTTCTGGTCTCCGAATGGAGGCGTGGGTTCGAATCCCACTCCTGACAATATATGTTTTCTTTTTCCTTTGTCTGATTGTTTGCCTTATAAGAGAAAAGAGAGGGCCGCGCTGGAAGTCAACTCATGTGATTGAAGTAATTAATTCTTAACAGCGAAATGGTTCTGTCAACACGCTAAGGTCGATAAATCAATATGCTAGCGTGGCTCCGAGGGTTTCAGGAGAAATTTCTATACTTGGTGGTGTTTTCTTTGTATCGAAGTCTCTTTGGGAAATTGAGAGAAAAAAGAAGCTTTTTCAAGCCCACTCTTCCACTCTGACCCCGAGCATTTGGCGAGCATTTGATAGGTAGTAGCTCCCCCTGATGGGGAATTTGCCTACAAAGGTCTGTCGTGGGATGGGACATTTGACAATGTAGTCAAAGACAAAGAACTATATATCGGTACACAAGCCTGCTTTATTAAGTGTCTAGTTTTCTATATTTTGGGCTCGTTTCTAATAAAACTATTATTCGGCACTCGCGCTTGTTGGATATGAGATCGGCGCAACGCGCCTCGTTGGCTATTTATAATTACCACCTTAAATACAACGCGCGTTCGTGGAATAATTGCCTAATCTTCACACTGGTTTGCTTGTGGATAGCTTTTATTTGTTGACTGGGCAACTCTATCATTTAATATTCAAAATGTCAGGTTTTATAATTAAAATTTTCGGAAATTTGGCGGATCAATCTGCAAGTGTGCTGCTATAGGAAGGCGAGAGGGAAACAGAGGTTCCGGGTTCGATACTGGGTGGTTACTTACATATTTTCCTTTTTCTTTAATTAGTAGAGAATATATCGCCAATAGTTATAAAGATTTCTAAGAGTCGAAAAATGGCATCGACCGTTTACCAAATGGACAGCTACACGCGGCGATGTATCAAGAGACAACTCCCAGCAATACACAAGCGCTGATGACGTTTTTCGGCTGACATATTAACAACTCTCCATTATGCATGTGGGAGGCGCAGTTACCTGATGGTTAGCGCGCTCGACTCCGCAGCGACCGCTTCGGGTTCGAGCCCTTCGGGGTTCGAGACACTTTACTCTCATGGTGCCTCTCTCCACCCAGGTGTATGAATGGGTACCGGCGAATTTAATGCTGGGGGTAACCCTGCGATGAACTAGCATCCCATCCAGGGAGGGGGGGGGGGAAGTAGAAATACTCCCAGTCGCTCCATGCTACAGAAACCGGGAATAGCTCCGGCCTGATGGGCCACTTGGCCTGAATGCAGACTTTACCATTATGCATGTAGCTCTCTTTTCAGGGGAACTTATAACATAAAAATTTTTCTTTTTAATTATTTTCCAGAGTCAGTAAGACACTACTAAAATTTTAGAATTTGGCGCGAATAAACTATTTTTACCCGTTGACCTTACTACATTACTTCATTACTGCATTACTACAATACTACGTTACTACGTTACTACGATACTACATTACTACATTACTACATTACTACATTACTACATTACTACATTACTACATTACTACATTACTACATTACTACATTACTACATTACTACATTACTACATTACTACATTACTACATTACTACATTACTACATTACTACATTACTACATTACTACATTACTACATTACTACATTACTACATTACTACATTACTACATTACTACATTACTACATTACTACATTACTACATTACTACATTACTACATTACTACATTACTACATTACTACATTACTACATTACTACATTACTACATTACTACATTACTACATTACTACATTACTACATTACTACATTACTACATTACTACATTACTACATTACTACATTACTACATTACTACATTACTACATTACTACATTACTACATTACTACATTACTACATTACTACATTACTACATTACTACATTACTACATTACTACATTACTACATTACTACATTACTACATTACTACATTACTACATTACTACATTACTACATTACTACATTACTACATTACTACATTACTACATTACTACATTACTACATTACTACATTACTACATTACTACATTACTACATTACTACATTACTACATTACTACATTACTACATTACTACATTACTACATTACTACATTACTACATTACTACATTACTACATTACTACATTACTACATTACTACATTACTACATTACTACATTACTACATTACTACATTACTACATTACTACATTACTACATTACTACATTACTACATTACTACATTACTACATTACTACATTACTACATTACTACATTACTACATTACTACATTACTACATTACTACATTACTACATTACTACATTACTACATTACTACATTACTACATTACTACATTACTACATTACTACATTACTACATTACTACATTACTACATTACTACATTACTACATTACTACATTACTACATTACTACATTACTACATTACTACATTACTACATTACTACATTACTACATTACTACATTACTACATTACTACATTACTACATTACTACATTACTACATTACTACATTACTACATTACTACATTACTACATTACTACATTACTACATTACTACATTACTACATTACTACATTACTACATTACTACATTACTACATTACTACATTACTACATTACTGCATTACTACAGTACTACGTTACTACGTTACTACGATACTACATTACTACATTACTACATTACTACATTACTACATTACTACATTACTACATTACTACATTACTACATTACTACATTACTACATTACTACATTACTACATTACTACATTACTACATTACTACATTACTACATTACTACATTACTACGTTACTACGTTACTACGTTACTACGTTACTACGTTACTACATAACTACAGTACTATATTACTACATTACTACAATACGACATTACTGCATTTCTACATTACTACATTGCAGTATTACTACATTGCTACATTACTAACATTACTTTAATTTATTCACAATAATATTATGTACATAATCCATTTGTGGGGGTTGAGGGATAATTTCCGTAGGGCTGAAGGTAGATAGAAAGCCTGGAAAGCCTTGTATCTTAGGATTTGTTTCACGCGTCTTATAGGTCTAAATGTAATATCTAGCAACCAGGAAATAGAAGTATTGTTTTGTGTTAGAAAAGAAATTGGCTTTTAGACCAAGAACTGCGGCCAATGATAGAGTGCTATTAGGTTTCAATCATATGACATTTTTAATTAACCAATCTTGAAAGTTTTTTTAGGAAAGATTGGTCTCCCTATAAGACCAGAAAAGGTGGATAAGAGATTCTCTCCCATCTCTACAAAAAGTACAAAGAGATCATCTGGCCTTATACCTATTTTTCTTAGGAAATCGTTTGTTGCTAAACGTCTGTGAAGAAGCTTAGCCTGGATAAACTGAAAAATTACTACTTTCGGTATTTATGTGCAACTAAAGGGGAGTTTGTATACCACTTTCCAGTTTATGGAATTGAGGGTTGCCCAATACACCCGATCCATAACGGGTCGCTAAATTGGTGTCGATCCGTGACGGATCGTGACGGCTCGTCCTTTTGTCATGTTTGTGTCAGTTTGGGGCATGTGGGCGGATCGTCATGGTGGTGTCGTTTGGTGACCGTTTGTCAGTTCGCGATATAATTCAAACTTTTTGATGAAAATACCATTACCAATAACTCTTCAACGCTTTTATTGCATGATTTCTCTGGATATGACGAAACCAGTCATCTAACAATTGCTTATCCTCATGTGGAAAGCGACAGATGGAATGATCAATTTAGATATGGGAGCCATGACATACAGTTGTCAGGATGGCCGAGCGGTCTAAGGCGCCAGACTCAAGGTTAATCACCTTCCCAGCACACAATGGGAGCGGGCGTTCTGGTCTCCGAATGGAGGCGTGGGTTCAAATCCCACTCCTGACAATATCTGTTTTCTTTTTCTGCTGTCGGAGTAGTCACGTTTTGAGTGTTTCACTCAACTTTTTTTAGCATTTTTGCGCATGTCTTAAGCTCTAATAGGCCGATCACTCCGATCTTGGTGTCATTGGAAAGAACTTTTCCTCTTGCAGAAGTTGAGTATAGATGATGCCAATGTTGGTCAAAAGTGATGACGTCAGAAATGGAAGAAAGGCCAAGGCTCGTCACAGGCGGTTACGAGCGGCACAGGAGTCAATGGAGTCAATGGAGTCAATGGAGTCAATTAATATCCTAATCAACAATCCAGATGCGTTCCTGGTCCTACTACATTCAACACATCGGTATCTTGGACCAAAACTAAACAAAACTTGAAAAAAAAAAACTAGCACTTTAGGAATTTGATGTTCGCCTCGGAAAAAAAGCACTTCAGTTGTTATAATCGTTTTTTTGTGCAGTTTTTGAAATATCGTTCTACTATAAGCTGCACATACAGGGGAGACACGTGTTGTACATGTTAGTGTTTCAGCATCAGTTGGTCCTTGGACTGAGAACATCTTGTGTGCACAATCAAGCGCGAACCCATGTCCCATTGTCTATTCATGGTGTGAGCTCCATCTCGATACTAGCTCAAGTTGAAGTCGTACGGTTGAAATTTCTTTCTAAAAGCGGAAGCCATCACCTTCTCCTCGTCCTCGGAAACTTAACAATCTTTCCAGTTCATTCTGCCGGGTAAGTTGAGAAGGGAAGGACTGGCGACAACTTCCCTGTAAGAGCGCGTCATATATCAGACATCTTTTATATCACATATTTTAGTTAACGTTTAGCACGTGCTTTTAAAGTTATGTGGTAACAAATTGACGTCAGTTCTTCATGCTTCTGTTCTGTTATTGATCATGGATTTCGTCATAACATCAAAGTAGCTGTGGATCCACAAACTACTTACGATAACAAATTGTCACATTGTTCGCTCTCGCTCATTGCCGCATTCCATATTATTATAAATTAATGTGTCTGTCCGCTTATTGTCAATGAAAATTACACAATGAAGATTTACCCAATAAAGATTTCGGGACTTCACACATGGGTTCACATCCCGTTCAAGTTACCTTCCAAATTGTAGAGAATCTGACAGTGAGACAGTGACACTCTGTGAAGCAATCTTTCCTCGTTATCGAATTTAAGAACAAAATAAAGCGCTCCTATTGGCACAACCTGCAAAACTATCAAACCAGCTTATAGAGCGATAGAAACAAGCTAAAATAGTAGTTTTCGTTATTGTAATTGATCTCCTTGCAGGATCTCCTTGTTACAGCTGCTGCTGATGTTGTTATGTTGTTGTGGTGGTGGTGGTGAGTTTCATAAGCGTTACTTAAGGACGTTCGCGCCCATTGCTACTGCGCGTCTCTAGTGCGCACGCTTTTTATTGGTCACGCGCGCGCCACGTCATTTTCAAGCGCGCGCACCAAGTCGAAAACTCAACAAAACATAGAACTGATGACCTTTGCGTTAACTTTGTGTGCGAATATTTTTGTTAGATGCTCGGTGACCCCCACTTTTTTTTCGGCAGATCACTTCCTTTTCTGATTCTTTCCATTATACTAAAAAACAAAAAAAATCTGTACTTGGGAAGTTTTAATTATTTCCAATATACTATTGAAATAGGGTCGAATTGGTACATGGATACAGATGTGCGTAACTCAGAAGTTGTACTTTTTTAAGGCTAATTCTAGCTGATTTAATGGCATATGTAGCAAAGATATATCAAATAGGCCTATATATGCTATGTTAAACACACATAACTTAGATATGATTCTTCAACTTAATTATATGCCGATAGTAATGAGTCCGGCCAGAATCGCCTCAGTGGCTGGAAATCCTAGAAATGCTATGATCTGTGATGCGCCTTATCTTCAAAACGAGTTCGGTGATCCCCGATTTTTTTTACGTTTTTCATCTAATCTTATCATTTTCTACCTGCAGTCAAAGTTTTAAAAAATCTGTACGTGGGAAGTTTTTGGGCGCGAACGTCCTTAAGGTGGCTGAACACAGTTTTTGATACCTCTGTTTCATTTACATTTTTCTCTAAAACCCTTGATCCTTTGGTCACCAAAAATGGCAACAAGCAAGTTAACAATACAAACTTCAACTTTTTGATAATTAAGCTGACGTATGTACCGTTGCCATGAGTTCTTTGCATCGTTACCTTTCTAACATACCTTTGTAATAAAAGAGTAAAACCATCAACTCAATACATTGTGTTCATTTGTGAAGGAAAAAATAGTACAGAATATAGCGCAGACATTGAGCGAATAAAAAGATCGCTCTATTTATGCCATGTTTGCTTTTATGCAATACTTGTGCGCGCGCTGAATCGCGTTAGCAAGAGCGCGCGCCAAAACTGTGTTCGGCCACCTTAAATAAACCTAAACAACTGGACATACCGACAGACTCTAAAAATCTCTTCATACTAAACCGTTTAGTAAGAAAATCTGCAGACAGGTTGGGCGGACAGACAGACTTACAGACAGACTTACAGACAGCCTTACAGACAGACTTACAGACAGACTTACAGACAGACTTACAGACAGACTTACAGACAGACTTACAGACAGACGTACAGACAGGAGACAACTGACTGCGGCCGACAAGAATTTTGAAAAAGTAAAACTAATAAGAGTGAAGATGTGAACAGAGAAAATTAGGCTATTTAGTTTAATTTAGATTTTTGCTTTCGCGACAAAAAAAACTGTAGAAATCCAACATAGTCAACGTAGATATAATTGTTTTAGTGCACTTTGCATTCTTGAGTTACAGATACCTGTTCCAGTTCATTAAACGTTGCAAACACCTGTTATTTTGTTATAACATCATCACTAGACAAGTCAATACTTTAAAGAAAACGACAACACTTTTGAGTTTATAAGACATGTTTTGACAGAAACTTCTGTCATCTTCAGTTAATTAATGTACAAACGTTACAAGTTGAATTTATAAGAAAGAAAAATATAGATTCAACTGTAATTACTACTTGTGGTAGTCTTTTTATAAACTGTTATCTACCTCTATTGTTTTGAAAGTTAATAATGTTGTAAAGGATGAATTAATATCTTTACGTAATCGATCCTTTATGATTACGTAAAGCTATTGAAAAGTAAACATTATCACATACATTTCAGAAGAAGACTAGTTTGGCAAAAACGGAATTCAAATGTGTTACTTTGAATGTCCTTTCAAAACTTTTTAGGGTTGTTTGGAAATTACATGAAATGATCCAACACTTCCATTGAGGTTTCCATGGGTTTACCTGTGTAGTGGACGGAAACGCGTGTGATATGTGGCCAAGCAGTAATTAACGGCGATATATCAAGAGATGAATTCCAGCAATACGCATGGCGCTGATGACTTCACCTCACTTCACTTTATTTAGCACTTGAATTTTTTAGTTACAATATTAACATAGAAAAGGAAAAGATACATATATAAGAATTACATGCAGGTGACAGTGGTCTATAGTTTGTGCATGGAGACTAAAAAAACCGCGAGATTATCGTTATCGCGTTCTGGTCTCCGAATGGAGGCGTGGGTTCGGATCCCACTCTCGACAAAATGTTGTTTTCTTTTGTCTGATTATTTGCCTTATAAAAAAGTGACAAATGAGGGGCAGCTGGGAGTCAATTCATATGATTGAAGAAATTAATTCTCAACAGCGAAATGGCTCTGTCAATAAGCCAAGCTTGATAAATCAATATTTTAGCATAGCTCCCAGAACTTCAGGACAAATTACTATACTTAATGGTGTTTTCTTTGTATCCAAGTATTCTTTGGGAATTGAGAAACAAAAGAAGCTTTAAAAATTTACACTTTTCCCCAAAATCCTCGATCTACTTCAAGCCCACTCATCCACCCAAACCCCGAGCATTTCGATGGCATTTGATAGGTAGTGGCTACCCCCAGATGGAAAATTTGCTTGCTGTCCTGGGGTGGGACATTTGATAATGTAGTCAAAGACAAAGAACTCTTCATCGGTACACAAGCCTGCTTTGTTAATTCAACATCAAAAGGATTAACTTGAGTAAAGAACGTAAAAGGGAATTTTTTTTTCCTGAGATCTTTGCCCATGCATTGGTAATTAGCTCGTTCCCCACCGCCACCTCAACAAATTCATGCCACTGCACCCACTCAAAACAAAAATAATTTACACATTTTTTTTCAGTGCAAGCCCGAACTTAATTCCCGCGAAGAATGCATCGAGTTCAGAAAACGTCTATTTTAATTAAACTGTTTTGAACTATTTTTAATTGTTCTCTCAATTGTACTTGTACGGGCCCAGTAAAATGACGAGCACTTTTCTTTTATGACAGAATTCGACATAGCAATTTAATGCGGTAGTATTAGAGCAAGACTTCAAGCAACCGAAAAACACATGTACACGCAAAAAAGATACACGCACCCACACCCACAGTCTCTTGGGAAGTCTGATAGCACGCCCGTAGCGTGTCCTTTATTTGTCGGCTGCTTGCGTACTTATTAACGATTGTCGTATATCGCATATTTACGATTGGCTATTTTATCGTATATTTTCGTGAGACTGTATCGAACTCAAAAAAAAACATTAATTCTACTTTGTTTAATTAATTTTATCTCGAACACCCCGCCACTTATTTTCATCTCTTTGAATAAGAATAGCATCTATTGTTATATACCTCGTTATCCGAGTTATTCTGCAATCGCTTCCTTATCTGCACAAAGAGGAGAGTTGTTGTTAGTATGGCAAGGATGGAAATGGATTGAAATTTGAAGTTTTTTTTTCAAATTATAGAGCCATTCCTTGAAAATATTGTCAGAAATTCATTATGGTTTGCTCTCTGAGCCACCATTCATTTGATATGTTTCTTTTAGTCCATTTGAACATTTTGGGAACGAGTAAAGGTACCAAGTAAAGTTTTCAACAACAAATGAAGCTGAAAACAGCAAAACTCCTGTGACAGTGCTCGCTTAACCTTTTCTCCGGAATTGACCTCTATATCTTAATGCACGTGTCAATGAAATATTCGGTGAAATTGACATCTTGCGAAATACTACGACTTATAATCAGTACTGGAGTGTTGATAATTTCAGTTACTCTTGCCTGCCTTTTTTCTGTGTCTGATTTCTAGATTGATGTTCTAAATGAGTTTAATTCAAAATTTTCGATAAAAATTCTACTCTCAATAATTAGTTTTTCAACGCCTTCATCGCCTGATAACTCGACATATCACTAAAACGTCATCTAATAATTGCTTATCTCCTCGTTTTCTCTTGAAATTTATGTATCGGGAAAGCGTGGATGGAATCTTTAATTTAGATTTTTCATTCCATCTACACAGTTGTCAGGATGCCCGAGCGGTCTAAGGCGCCAGACTCAAGGTAAATTACCTGCCCAGCACGCAATGGGAGCGGGCGTTCTGGTCTCTGAATGGAGGCGTGGATTCGAATCCCACTCCTGATAGTATCGTGTTTTTGATTTTTTTTTTTTTTTTTTTTTTTTTTTTTTTTTTGTGTCTATCGTGTTGGTATGCCAACAATTTCAAAGACCGCGCATAGAATGCAAGCATGGTTTGAGTTATCGAGGGTAAAATTATATAGAAAATGATCTGAAGAGAAACGAAAATTGCTTCAAGTTAGCTGGAGGTTCGAGTTACCAAGAGTTCAAATTAGAGAGAGTTTAAGTAACCGAGAGTTTGAGTCTGACGGTTCGAGTTGCAGAGGGTTTGAGTTACCGAGGGTTCGAGTTTAATACCGAGGGTTCGAGTTTCCGAGGGTTCGAGTTTCCGAGGGTTCGAGTCACCGCGAGTTCGAGTTAATGAGGGTTCGGGTTTCCGAGGGTTCGAGTTCTGAAGTTTCGAGTAACTGAGGATTTGAGTTACCGACGGTTCGAGTTGTCGAGGGTAAAATTACAGTAATGGTATTGCGGAAATCCAGGTTAGAGCGATGTTCGAGTTAGAAAGGGTTCGACTATACTTATGCATTAAATTGTGAACAGTCTCACTTTTGCTCGAAAATCCGCTGAAAAAGAGCAACATACTGAGGGAAGGTCAGCGAACGAGCAGAGGCGAGAGGCATCAAGACAGGAGTCGTAGGGAGAGTTCTCTCGCGCTTGCGCTCTTCCCTTCCGCTAAAGAACTAGAATCTCCGTGTTCCCTAAAAATATCTTTAACTCTTCTACATCCCAGCAAGGTACTGGTATCACCTATGGACAGCATATTAATTAATATCGCTACACTTGTCAGGATGACCAAGCGGTCTAAGGCGCCAGACTCAAGGTTAAATGCCTTCCCAGCCCACACTGGGAGCGGGCGTTCTGGTCTCCGAATGGAGGCGTGGGTTCGAATCCCACTCTTGTATTTTTGATTTTTTTTTTTTTTTTTTTTTTGTATCTATCTTTGAAACGAAGGGCGGGTTGAAGGGGTGGGGGGGGGGGAGTGGGGTGGGGGTTTGAGGCAACTGACTGCGGCCGACAAGAAGTTTGAAAAAGTAAAACTAGTAAGAGTGAAGATGTGAAGGGAGAAAATCAGGTTATTTGCGTTATTTTAGATATTTTCTTTCGCTGGCAAAAAAATATTGTAGAAATCCAATATAGATATATTTGTTTTAGTTTATTTTGCATTTTTGAGTTACAGGTTACTCAGTGCAGTTCATTAACCGTAGCAAACACCTGTTATTTTATTGTAAGATGAGAACAGTAATAAGTGTTGAACTGTAGTTACTAGCTACCTGTGATAGTCTTTGATAAACTGTTCTCAAACTCATTAATAATTCATAAGTTTGATAGCCAATAAAAATTGGCTAAATTCGTCACGTGCATGAGTTTTGATACCCAATAAAAACCTAGATGAAAACCACACGAGTTTTGGATATCGTATCCAAACCACACGTTGCTTTCATCTGATTCCTCATTGGGTATCAAGATTCATGCATCAAAACAAAAGAAATTAAGCATAAGAACAGAATTTACAAAAAATAGCATCCTTGGGAACTTGCATTTTAATAAAATAATTTTAACAGTAAAACTCATGAAATTGGAAATTAAAACTGTTTTAAATACACATAGCGTCCGATAATAAATAATGAGAGTGAAGATGTGAAGAGAGAAAATGAGGCTATTTAGTTTATTTTAGATATTTGCTTTCGCTGATATAAAAGAAAAACTGTAGAAATCGGACATAGATATTTTTTTCAGTTCGCTTGGCATTTCCGAGTTACAGGTTACCTGGTTCAAGTTCATTAACCGCAACAAACACCTGCCTGCTATTCTAAGATCAGATCTGTAATAAATGTTGAACTGTTATTTCTACCTGTTATAGTCTTTTGATAAACTGTTATCTACCTGCACTGTTTTGAAAGAATAATGTTGTAAAGGATAGATTCCGTTATAGCCAATCCAGCCTTCTGTAATGTATGTGATCGGTTTACATAAGTCTCTTTAATAGCTTTGCGTAATCCTTTATAATTACGTAAAGCTATTGAAAAGTAAACATGATCAATTAATTAATTTGAATGTCCTTTAAAAACTTTTCTAGGCTTCATGTTTGGAAATTACACGAAACGATCTAACACTTCCATTGAGGTTTCCATGGGCTTATCTGTGT
>JAHPZR010002619.1:0-50231 GCA_019787425.1 Platygyra sinensis
GTTAATTTGGAAGAAAACAGAAGGTTATTTGCTCGTTGTAAAAAGTTGAAACATTCATAAAGCCTAGTTGTTCATGTGAGTAAACCCAAAGTGAAAAGGATTACTCCCCGTAAGAATATAGCAACACGCATTAATTATGCAATCAAACATCGTGCTACAAAAAGTTTTACATTTTAACATGTTTGCCATCAATATACAGTTTATTGGGTTCAGATTTACTAAAATTTGCACGTTTGCCCTCTTGTCTAGCCTTCTTTAATTTGTTCATTTGGGCTTTTCTCAAATCATGTAGTTTTTTTGGGATATCCTCGTACATCTTGTAGCCAGTATCTTTAAGCTTGCGGCCGCATTTAAAAACACGTTCCCTGTCCGAGAATCTCAGAAAATGAGCTATGATGGTTCGGCTGCTGTTCTTTGGTTTGCCTTTTCTATGTACTCGCTGGAATTCCATATTTTTGGCGTCTTCAATCTCCAGAACACTTTCCATAAAGTTAGTTAAGACTTCTTTCGTGTCTTCCTTCGATGTTGCATTCTGTTGACTGGACGATTCGGGTAATTCTGGAATTCCTTCGAACTTTAAATTCTCTCTGCGGCTATACGCTTTGAGGTACAGAATTTGTTTATGACAGCCACTAATTTCATCCTTTCTTTCTTCCACCCTCTCCTGAAGCTCTTTAATGTGGCTGTCTACAAAATTGGAATTGCTCTGTACATG
Organism: Platygyra sinensis; assembly: GCA_019787425.1. Lineage (NCBI taxonomy): Eukaryota > Metazoa > Cnidaria > Anthozoa > Scleractinia > Merulinidae > Platygyra > Platygyra sinensis. The sequence goes on from JAHPZR010002619.1 coordinate 716, forward strand.
TGTGAATTTTTCATCGAGACTCTTCTGCTTGTCTTTAATTGAAACAACATCTATTTCGAGGGAGGAAACTTTGCCTTGTAAACCTTTCACGGCTTAGTTCAATTCCTCCATCTTCAAGTCTAGGTTGCTAAGCCTTTCTAAAATTAGGTCCAGTTTCTTTGTGACACCTTCTGTGAGATTCAGAGCCGCCATTAATTGGTCTTCGTCATCGGAGTTCCTCGAGTCAGGAGAGTACGAATGTTTCAACTTTTTTCCTTCGGGGTGACGTTTCCTCTGAGCTGTTAGATGTAATTTGATTTCTCAATTTTCTTTTTGGGGTTATATAAACACAGGAAACTTCCATAGATGACCAAACAATTCTACGATGAGCGGAGCGTTGCGAAAACACGTCCTACATCTCCGACAGTCTCTCCCCAGTCCCCTCAGCCTACAGCCTTGCCTCGGCCTACAGCCTTGCCTCAGCCTACATAATGTTAGAAAAAACTTGTCCACTGTCTTCAAGGTCCTTGGTCTTCCTTGTTTCACTGGCCTGGCAGTGCCATTGACATCTTTCCCAGACAACCAATAACTGATGTTTTCACCCTTGTCACCAGTATCTAAATAGTCGTACAAGGCCATCATTGTCTGGTATTTTGGAAATCCAGTGTAAAATGCCACCAGCGAGTTCTGCAAGTCCTGTGAGGCTATGATTTTGAATGAAAACAACTGCTCCTCAAGTTTCTCGCATTACTCCTCAAGATCTGTAACTTTCTCTTTCAGTTTTGAAACCAGTTCCTGTAGTTCTTCATTCTTCGCTAGAGCTGCGGAAAGCTTGTCTTCAAGTTCAGCTATCAATAAATCTTTTTCAGATTTCTCGACAAAATGTTTCGGTGTCGTGTTTTGTATTTCCGCTGTTTCCAGAAAGGCTAAGTTGGCCGCCATATTTGTTGACGTTTCAATTTCACAGCTTTCGGCTGCCGAATCCGTAGCCTCGCTAGCTTCTGACATTAAATCCTTTGTCATAGTTGTAGCCATGAAGCATGGTGTCGGCGGTGCTCGTTTTCTAGGCGAACTTCCCTTCCATGCAAATATGCTTGGCACAGCTGCTGGTCTGGGGCTAACCCTGCCGTTCAGACTTTAACGCAAATCCTCCGTCTTGAACAAACCCGGGTTCCCTCATTTATGGAAAAAAATAAATCTTTTTACCCGTCTCTTTGTCTCGTTTGTCCTTCTTTGTACAGAGCAATTTGTCGGCATCTCACAGCCTCTCCAAGATGGATTTCGTACTTATAACGCAAAGATATCCTGTTTGGAAACTTGAAGAACCTTATTATCCAGTTCTATTCCAAAACATCCACGATTTCAACGAAGTTTGTGAGAAATTTTGATAGCAAAGGCGATTTGTAATGCAAGTCTAAGTGCCCTACAAGGATTCTATAGCCCACCAAGCCTCGTTTTCATGCATTCAAAACCAGGTCATTCCGTGTGGCCGCCATTTATGAATACGGTGTATGGCCCTTCTTTTTGGCAAACTCAGAATGAACTTTCAGACTGAAAGAGGCAGTGTTGGTGGATCGGAGAGTGCATACAATTTGTCCAGCAAATTTTATTGTCTCATCAAGTGGAACGTTTCTAAGCAATGAATTAACGTGAAATAAGCACATCATTTCATTGTTATGGTTATATTCTTGCCCAGTCTGGAAAACTAAAAGAGTCCTTGATCATAAATAGATTTCTGAAGATGGGCTATAGCGTCATCAATGATTTTATCCTTCAGTTTGCAAATATACAATATTAAACTGTTTTCTTTAGACTTTGTAGGGTCTTCATAAGTTTCTTAAGTTTGTTTTCATGTGAGACCAAAAGTTTCATTTTATTAAAGTAATCAAGCTTGTCAATGATGTCGATTACAACCCTTTTCCCTTCATCAGGTTTTGTGATTATAATGCTCTGACCCTTTTGCAAATCAGCCAGAGGTTCCCATCCCTCTTTTCTAAAATGCGTTTCTGTTTTGAGAAATCATAGGTGTTGATGTAGCCATAAGATATCTGTTTCAGCTGACATTTGAGTCTGTCTTGGCTTTCGGTTGTCAAAGAGGGCCTGAACCTCTTAAGATCACAGAAAAGCAATTGAAACAAACATGACATATCCTTCCACTTTGGGTGGTAGACAGAAATTTAATCCTCTCACCAATACCATTTCATCAGCTTCTGTCAAAACTTGATGTGAATGATCAAAGATGATATCATCACTGTTCAATTTTGACACAAGTGGTATTCCACATTATTTTCTCTTTTAAATTATTGAATTTCACCTCAGCTTAAACAAAGGGGAATCCTTTAGCTTGGATGCCTTGGTCTCAAGGGTAGAGCAAATGTGTTTGAAATCAAGCAGGGATAAGACAGATTGCTGAGAGGCCAAAGCCCCCTCACCTGTACTTTAATAAATCCTCCTTGAAGAGATGCAAGCTGAAGTGACTTGAAACTCATGTCAGCCGAGCTTAAAATCCAGGAATTATTTGAATTCAGGGTAATTGTGGAACAACCTACATTTCTGTAAGAATCCAATAACCAGTGATGTTTTTTGAAGTCTGATACATCCTTCTCATAACCTCTGATAATTTCTTATATGTATAGTAGAAGGTGTGGATTTACATAAATCATGTAGTTAAACAGGATTAACATACTCCAGCATGATAGCGTATACTGTAGTACCAACAGAAACAACCATAGTGATTATCAGAAAGTGGAAACACCATGTGCTCTTTCAACACCTTAATGGTCACTCAATGCATATGCAGTTTGTAAGTGTTCATAAGTATCTCAGCATAGCATTTAATGCCTGTGAAGTATTGTTACTAATTTAAAACATGAATCCTGTAGTTGATTAAGGAACTCCCTTAAGAAAAGTGGCACTCAGTGCGGCTTTGAATGTCATGACATGCCTGGACATTCCATGATAAATTGTGGTGAATGATCTGCAAAGGCTGCTCGGCAAACCTGGGTAAAGTGATGTGACCAAATGTTAATTATTGATTAGAAATATTCACTGTAAGGCAAACTCAAAACCAGTCAAGAATTACGCCACTTAATATTAGAAAAAAGCCCCAAGAAAATACTGGTGCTGATTAGTTAAAAATCCTGTTTCTATTAAACAATAAAAATATAAGCTCAAGATTTCTTTAGTTGACAAGGTTTCATAGGTGTTACGGTTAGCCTTTCGTAAGCTGTTCATTTGCCGTTCGAACGGCTTGAGCTATCCGTTCAAAAAAATTAGCATCGATTCCAACGGCTCGAGCTATCCGTTAAAAAAAATTGGCATCGGTTCGAACGGATCGAGCTATCCCTTAAAAAAGGTCGTCAGCCTTTGGAACGGTTCGAGCAACAAAGTAACTAGTAGTTTCCATTGGAAAGTGAACAACGACTTGCCTTGAGCTGCTTGCGTTTGTAGCAGTTTGAAAGCTCATCTGCAGTCACGCTGTCAGTACTCCATGCTGATTGGATGATACTAAAGAATGCATCCAATCAGGGAAGAGCAAACAGCGTGACTCATGCTTCTCAGCACACATTCTAATTCTCTCCTCCGCAGAAGCCTCTTTCGTGCTGCCCAAGCCCAAAATTATTAAAAATTCCCCATAGGAAGCCTCCGGGGAAGGAGAGAGACATTCTAAAGTGTTTCTAAGTTCCAGGAATTGCTTCAAATATTCCGAGAAACAAATCGGCTTTAGTCATGGGAATTTGTACAACCTTCACTTGCCATCAAACTCTTCCTGCGCAAAAACATTCTACAATCGAAACAAGCTTGAAATCTATTTGAAGCGGAATTCTAGTAATCTCTATGTACAAAACTTGCATGTGGTCGCTACAGTCGAACTATTACACTCTGTATTTTGTTGTTCAGACTGAGCCCTTTTGGCAAAAATCAACGTAAACAATCAGGACCGTAGCAGGGAAACCACAAGTTTCTGCCATATGCGAATGATTTACACTTTTTACTGCCGGTCCGAAACGCAAAATTTGCCACCATTTTCTTTAAATATCCATTGATGCCATGATTTTGGATATTGGAATAAACAAGTTTCATTCTGAGTTCGATAAAACGCAGAATATTTCTCACTGCAAATGTGGCTTACCGCGACGATTACGCCACTCAAAAATAATAATTTTGAGATTGCGTTATTTTCATTTCAAACACTGAAAACGGCTTTGCGAAAGCCGCGCTATTTGTGTCAAAAGTTCTGTTGCCAATTCCTTTTCACACTTGGAAAATCTCTTGCTTTGAACATAGTTAGTAAAGGGGAAAAACTTCTAACTGTTAACTATGGTTTGAACGGTTAATACAACTTTTTGCGGCCACACATGGAAAATCGGAGCTGTTTGACTCTGATGAACATTGTCTACCATGTATCTCTCGACTCGCACCAGGAAAAATGAGTTTCGCTACGTTGGAAAGAGGTTGTTTTGGGAAGCGTATGCTACATGCGTGTCTTTTCACTCGCGTGTCTTTTGGCACATTAAGCGTGTTAAACAGCTCACTGCTTTGAACAAAAGCTTTAGCGTGCAAAACAATATCTACCGTGACACTCTTTGTTTTGCTTATTACATATGCGCATATCTGAGAGAGAAGTGACACGCTTAGCGTGCTGTGTCATCTCGCATGCGTGCCCGTGCGTTCACCTTTTTCCCTGTTTTCCCATGGAGAGTCACATATTTGAACTGCAGTTGTAGATGAAAGTGAAGAGTGGTAATTGTGATATGGTAAATGATCCTAGTGGAAATGAGTCATCAATTGCTGGGGACAGACTGACTGTCATAAAGCTTTCAATTGTAAACAATTGACTTTAGAATCAGTCTGGAGAGAGAAAAGAATCTAGACTTGCTGGTGATATAATTTTTTTTGCTATGTATGGTGGTCCCATGTTTCATTGGAATATTACAGCGCTAGGCATTTGGTCAATATCTTAAGAAACATCCCACAAGGTATATAGAAATCAAATTTAGATGTCCAACAAATTTGTCAAGCTCTAGGAGACATACATGTAATCCAATCCACCTATTGCAGAAATCAATGTTTGTTAGGTCACATAGATAAATTACACTATGTATCAACAGTTGTGGGAGGCGCGGTGGCTTCATGGTTAGTGCGCTCAACTCCAGATATTGGTCCGGTTTCGAGCCCTGGCTGGGACATTGTGTTGTGTTCTTGGGCAAGACACTACTCTTGTGGTGCCTATCTCCACCCAGGTGTGTAAATGGGTACCAGCAAATTTAATGCTGGGGGTAACCCTGCGATGGACTAGCATCCCATCTAGGGGGGAGTAGAAATACTCCCAGTTACTTCATGCTACAGAAACCGGGATAAGCTCCAGCCTGGTGGGCCATATGGCTCGTATGCAGACCTTACCTATCAACAGTACCATTCAACTTTTGTACCAATGTCAGCTGTGACTTGCACAGTTTTGGTGATGTTTGAAACTAACTCTACTCTGTGCTTGACACTGACTCTTGATAAGGTTGAAAACAATGTCAATAAAACTTCAAAGACGTTTAAACCAAACAACTTTGGCCTTCATCGGTTTTTTAAAAAGCCAACTGAGTGACGGCTTTCTAACGGTTCACAATTGTGTGCTACGCTACGCCGGCAAAAACATAACTAACGACCGCTGTGCGTGATTACGCAAGGGATTTGTAAACATCTGGGATGTCAATGCGTTCATTTCCCTCATTGTCTCTCTGCGAAAACAGAGAAAAAGTCTCGTGAAAATTACGAGCCCTGTCCACAATTGTCACATGTTCGAAGTCTATACTATGGACGAATTGGTTCACGTGCTGTGCAATTTTGGAGTTGCAGTCTCCAACCCGAACTGCCCTTTTATGTTTGTTTAATCTTGTTTCCAAGGCTCTGTCAGTCTGTCCATAGTATACGAAATTGCAATCAATGCAGCTGACCTTGTAAACAATACCTCTGCACTGCAAGGCAGAGGGTTTGTCCTTTGGTCTCGGCAAACACGTGCACAGAACATGGAAAGGTTTGTAACTCACTTTAACACCGTTGTTACTTAGTACTCGCAAAATTCTCTCAGAAATGCCTCTGACATACAGGAGAACAACAAAAGGTGGCGTTGACAATGCGCTAGCACTGGAAGAGCTGGTGGTACTCGTTTAATCGTGGCGGAGGGTGTTGTGGTAGGAGTTCCAACTCCGGATAAAACTCAGAGGGTAGTTGTTGTCCCTGGGCACTTTGATGATGTTTCTCCTCTTTCTAGACCGCTCTGCGTTTGTGGATGGAATCACTTGGGCCCTGTGAAGGAGTGTATTGAAGACTGACCTCTTGTGTTGCAAAGGGTGGTGAGAGTTGTAATTAAGGTACTTATCTGTGTGTGTTGGTTTTCTGTACACACTGACCTGTATGCGACCACATACTCTGGTTGTTGTTGTGTTTAAGAAGGAAAGCTTGTTACCTTGCTCAACCTCCTTGGTGAACTGTATGTTAGAGTTAACAGAATTCAGATGGTCGTGGAACTCTTGCACATAATCCTTCTTAAGGCATGCATGACTGTCGTCCACGTATCTGTACTACCATCGTGGGGGGTGGGTAGCTGTGCAGATTGCTCTTTCTTCTACGTACTCCATCACCAAGTTAGCAATAGTGGCACTCATGGGAGATCCCATGGCACAGCCAAACGTTTGCTGGTAATGTTCCTGTTCATAAGTGAAGAAGCTGTTTTTCAGGACGAACTATGTTTGTTATAGAAATATCTGTACGTTCCGTTAGAGTAACCTCCTGTTGTAATTTATCATGGATGATGTACAAAGCAAGGTCTACTGGAATGGACTTAAACAATGCAACAACATTGAACAATACCATGATCTCATCTTCTGTAATTGGTTGGTCTCTAACGCGCTGGGCAAACACAACACTGTTAGTTACCGAGTATTTTTCCTCCAGCAGTGGGGATAAGATGGAAACCAAATGCTAGGATACATTGTAGGTTGGCAAGTTGACACAGCTGGTTATTGGGTGTAGTGGTACATCATACACTGTTGATAATTTTTCACTTAACCTTGGTAATTTGTGACTGTCTCTGGTAAAACGGACACTAACACTTTTCTGTTTATACGACAAAACCATTTACAATCCGTTTATATCTGTTTAAACGGCTCATGCAAGCGTTTAAACGGTTTGCTTATCCGTTTAAAAAAAATTGTATCCGTTTAACACTTGAGCGAAAACATTTAAACGGTTTCCTCATCTATTTAAAAAAATTGGCATCCGTTTAATGCTTCAGGCGGTGTTTCCCATCAGTTAACCGTGTTGTTGATGTGAAACTGCTTCACGTACCTTGAAGTATGTTTCAGATCATTGTCCTGCTGGAATCTATGCTCAGGAAGCGTGTTTCTGATGAAAGGAAGAAGCGATGTTTCAAGTATCTGGCAGTAAAGCACGGCATCCATAATCCCTTCAAAAATTACCAGTTCTGTTGGCCCATGCTTGCTTATTCCCCCCCAGACATGGACCTTTAGGGGATGTTTTGGTTTTGGAGCTGGTTTGTACATCTCTCCTTGCTTATGGAATTGAATCGTTGTTGTTAGTTCCATTTCAACGGAGGACTTGTCAGTGAATATAATGTTGCCAAAATCGTTATTTGTTTTGATGATCTTCTGGCAAAATTCCAAACGCTTGATTTTGTTCGCGTCTCTGACCATTTGACAATACTATGTCTGCGTACAGATCCAGCCTGCTGCCTTCCTTGCCCTCTTAAGGTATCAGTGTACCCCAAATGACAACCTCGCGTAATCGCAGCTTCACGGTCACATGTTTCATAAAACCCCCAATAAAGTATATATTTTCTGGAAGCTTAAGGTCATTCCATTGAAATAGAACCTAAACTGAGATTTGTACCAAACTTCTCCTACTTGTCACGCAATAAATGTAAAATGCAAAAATGAGATAAAAAATGGGGGTGCCCATGCTAACTTCTGAGATATTGTAGGTGTAAATACCCCCCTCTAGGGCTAGTTTGTGTCAATTTTATCTAATTATGAAAATTGTAATTTTCTCATTTGCAAAGCCAAAATACACTACAGGGAGGGAATGAAAGTAAAAAAAGGCAAGTTAAAGAGTTGTCTGTGATATTGGGAATATTTCCCTGGGTGTATCACCGGCAGAAACGTTTCTTAAGGTTGTTTTTTTGTGTGTCAAAGTGGTTGCTATGGTTACCATATCACAAGAAACAAGGCACTTCTTGTTACTTTCTGTATTATTTTTTCATATTTGTAAAACTGAGAATTTGCTAATTTTTTCTTTGCAAAGAGTTTAATAAAAGTTTTATTAATTAACCAAAAAAAATTTGTGGGGTCCCCATGCTCGTTTTTGAATTAAGCAAGATATAAGATGCTATTTTGGTGCCCAGGCCCCTTCAAGAATTGCATTATTGTTTATACTTAAGAAATGTTTTTATAATACTGGCCATTATGACAACACAAAAATATTTAAAAGCCATCTCTTATAACACCATGGAACATTCTTCCTGAAATAAAGGTGTTGGTTGTCATGGCAACCAACTTCAGACCCACTTCTGTCAAATATTGTGGGTATGAAATATATTAGACACTAACCAAATATATAAACATTGTGAATCTACTGTGGCTAAAATACACTGAAAACTTGTATAATAAATGTATTTCTGAGGCCAGTAATTTATAATTGGCTTTGTTCAAACGTTAAAGTAAATATATGTAAATTTCTTGACACCAGTGCACTGGCCAAAGATCTAAGTAAACAGTAAAATATTATATTCAAATATAGTTCCCATTAGCAGATTTTGAAATCTTGTTGAATCAATGTGGTCGTATTATAAAAAAAAGTCTGAGCAGTTCTAATTTTTTTAAATTTTCTAAGGCACTTTTGTGATGAACAAGAGTGTGATTATTACTGAGACTACATTTGTTATATCTGTAAACCACATGACATAGCTGAGCTGCACAGGTCATTAAATTGTTGACTAAAAAACCATCCAATTTGTATGATATGATATCATGTGTTGGTTTTGAAGTATACAAATTTTTGGAGCCCCCCTCCTAGCTCAACAGTTTTTTCAAAGCCCCCCTTTTGGGTGTCTAAAAATTTTTGGAGTCACCCCCCTCAATATCTTCATCCCCCCCTTTGTCATATTAAAAAACCTTGTGCACATCTGCACAAGCCTGGTCATGAGGTTAACACCACTAAAATATATTATTGCATAATTTGGCCACTGTATGTAAAAATTAATGCAACATCCCAGCTCACGAAACTCAGCCTAATTTTGAAAAAAGTTACAAATATTTGTTACGACACGTTTGTTCCTAGTGACATCTTGGCTTGCCTTGAAACCTCTCCATTAGCACATTTGAAACACCATCAGCTGCACCTTTCTGAAAGGCAAGTTGCAAGTGTGCAATTGTGAGTCCAGAGGATGCCACTTTCTCAGCCATTCCCTTCGTGATCACTTTAGCTTGGATGAGAGGCTGCAGTGAACCAAGGTTTGCTCTCTTCTTGTCCAGGAAGTCATAATATTCTTCCAACCATGAAAGGGTGAAACTGTGCTTCAAGATGCAATCATTGCTGACAAATTTTGAAACCAGTTTTTGAAGCATGTGCACATCAGCCAATGCATTATGAGCAGTATAGGTAGTGTCCAGAAGGTCAGAAGCTAGGGACTCCTGAGTACATGACTGACGGTCAGGATAGAGCTCTCTAAAAACATGGAGTGTATCACAAAACCCCATTACCACTTTGCGATACTCTTCAAGGTCGCCACATGTTGTCCAGGCTTTCATCAGATGCTTACCATCAAAACTTTTGCCATTGTGAGCAAGCAGATTACATCCCAGCCTTCCTATAAATCCTATTTTTCCTATTTATTTTATAGGATCCTATAAAACTCCTATAATAGACCAAAAACTCCTATATTTCCTATAAATACACTTTAAGAAAAATGAAATAAAATGGCAAAAAACAAACAAAGCAGGTCACAGTTGGCATGAGGTCTGTATTGAGTGTACAAGATTTCTATTCTGTCACCTGTGATTCAATTACTGGTATGTTATTTCTGAACAGTTGAATGATACTATAAGCATGCCGTCTTTCAAGGTAAGACTACTTCACATTATTTGTTACCAGATGTAAGGACCGTCTATTTTCTTCCAGAGGTTGCTGGCAGAATTTGGCTTTTAAGTTTCTTTGTGGATCAAATTCTGAAGGGTTTTGGCATCCCTAACATCCAGAGCCACCTGGGTGTGGAGGATATTTGTACCACAGATTAAGTCAGACAGACTATGACAATTGCTGAAGGCTTGGGATGTTCTGCACATGCCCATTATGCTATGTCTCCAGAGAAAGAGCGGAAGGAGAAGGAAGAGACTCGAGAGCAGCTTACTCTACAGAGGGAACTAGCACTACAACTGGAAGCACAGAAACGACAACTCAGTAGAGAAAAATTAATATAGATTTATAGTGCAAAGAGAAAGAGAATCAGAAGGAAAGAGAGAGCTCAGCAAGATAGCATGGAAGTTGGGGATGCCATCTTGAAAGAAGCAAATGCAAAACTGAAAGCTGCCTTGAAGAATCAGGATTTCAAAGACTAGCTGTTGTTCAAGCCATGATTGTCGCTGCTCAAAAGAAGATCAGTACCGCTAACACAGGGATGAAGTAGACAAGGGAGCAACGAAGATCCGTTTCTAAAACAAAGCAAAGCATAATAAATACCTTTCAATCACAGCCCAGCGATCCAAAATCCAAGAAATCATGAATTGAAACTGTGACTCAGAAATTTCCTAGACACTTCGTGGTTTTATGCGTACTCAAAGTTCACCACTGAAGTGGACTTTACATGACTGTTTATCTTTATCAACTTTTCATGAGCTTGTTCTAAATTTTTAGGTACTCTTCAAGTTGGGAGCCTACCCTCATACAATTAACAGCTGTTAAAGCAGTCGTATCGGTGTTGTCGTTTAAAACATTGTCTGTGTTGAGATGAGATAAGGTCATAGATGTAATGGAAGTGTTAGATGTTTCTCATTCAAAATGTGTGACCCTCATGATACTAATATATACGTAGCATGTTAAACTTCTCATAGTGGTTGACTTTTTGTGGAGGTTGTAAGGGGTGATCATGTGACTGTTGACAACCACTGTTTCCTTTTGTTTTTAAATCATCTTATCAATGAGCACATTTCAAACTAGTGTCATATTTTCAAATACATGTAAATACAGTCTCGAAAATGATACAAGACTCATTAAATTGTGTTTCAACCTGGCTGAATTTCTTGCATGAGTGCCTGAAAATCCTCCTATAAAACTCCTATGTTTTGTCGGTAAATCCTATAAATCTCCTATATTCTTGCTAATTTGCTCCTATTTTTCTATAACATGTTTTGAAAAAATGGCTGGGATGTATGAAGCAGTATACATGGCTTTCTTGGCTTCAACCAATCAAGAAGCTTTGATACACCTTCTGCCAAACTGTCAGTTGAAACTGGCTGCCCATTGTATATGAGGCCTTTATTTTTGACAAAAAGTTTGTTTACTGCAGAAGCCCCTGCAGAAGCCCCTGCAGAAGCCCCTGCAGAAGCCCCTGCAGATATGCCATGTTTAGGCATGACATAGACATTGAAGTCCTCCTTACCATCTGTCGCGGCAATCTGGCATATCTCTGCATCATTTCCTAATAAGAACATTACAACAACAAAAGTACTTTTATTACAATTATTATTGTTATTGAAATCTTTTTTTTGTTTTTTGTTTTTTAAGGACACCAACTTACTGGTAATGATGAGATATGTTATTAACTCAGATGAACAGTTTGTAAAAAAAATCAAATTGGTCTTTGGCCATGTATATTAAATAAATAATGGATCCTTTGAGGGCAAACAAGTTCCTAATTAATGGTTGAAGGTCAGTATGGTATAGTATGCGGGAACATATGACTGGGAATTAAGTGAGAATACCACACTTGAGATCCCAGATGATAATTATTTGTAAATCCTCAATGTACATGATTAATTGTACAGCCAAGAACACATGAAAAACATTAACCAGGAAGTCAAATGCATGAACTTATATTATTTGACGTACAGTACATCAGCCAGGCCAGACTTGTATGTGATGGAACATTACTTACCTCTTGAAGAAGTCTCTAGATCAATAATCACTCTGTTCAAATTGCTGTCTGAAGAAATTTTTCTTCTTTCTGCCTGTGTCATAGGAGGGGGGATTTCACCCTGGGTATGTAGGGATTCTTTCCTAAATCCCAAACCACTCTCATACTGTTTGCCCTCTCTGTTTTCTAGCTGCTTGGTTTTTGAGCTTCTCTTTTCCTTTCTGTCTCTTCTCTGCTTCTTAAACTCTCTGCTCTTTGATAGGCGGCTAAGTCTAGACATCTTCCTGTCTACTCTATCTGCATAAGTTTTACTATTACTCCCTGGTGACAGCTGTATTTTCTGAAGTGCCTAATATAGCATGTGATGTTGAAAAGAAGTCATAGTCACTAGACTGCATATCTATATAATCTTGACACAAAACAACCAAGGGATTGATTATCAGAAGCAAGGGTCAAGGCAGTCGTAGTTCTCAGATGTAAATTAAAACTTAGTAAAAATAATCTTCTACTCGCATCCCCCTTCAGGTCCTAATGGTAATAATATCCCGATACTTTTCAGGTAGATATATGGGAGAAGTCATGGGATCTGTACTGCTTGTATTCCCTTTCTAACTTGTTTTTTTTTACAACCCAAGACTAAGAAAAATATCTAGAGGACCTTTCCCATCTTTACATAGCCTCAAATTAATATGAGGGGACTAATAGGTTGGAGGAATTCAAGACAGTTATGCAAACCCTGGCTATACAAACCCAAGAAGAGGCAGTCAAGGGTTTTCATAACTTTTGAGAAGTGTCTATATGAGGCTCATTTAGTGTTTAGATGAGGCTTATGTACACATGAAAAAGTCCTCTTTTGTTTTTATAAAAAATATTTCTTAATAGGTGCAAATCAAACTAATCAATCATGTTTACATATCCTTATCTAAATGAACCTATCACTAGATGATAGCATGCATTAAAGCATTTCAGTTTTTTTGTAATGAAACAATTATCACATTTATTTACCAAAATTATTTTAAATTAATTACCACCTCTTGCCATCATCATAATTATCCTCAAATAGAGATAAGCTTTTCTCACCTCTGCCACATATGAGTGACCAAGATTTTTTTGGTTCACAGCACAGGCCACTCTGTAGTCATTACTTTCGCTTGAACCATAGTGCCGGATCTTAGGAGCCTTACTGCCAATTGTGTTGTTTAGAGCCTCATTTGCCTGGCTGCTTCCCAGAGGGGCAAGCTTATTGGCACTCTGAACAACAATGTCCACAATTTCTTTCAGATTACTTTCCAGCTCTTGCCCCTGAAGATCTTTCCCATGTGGAAGCGAGTTGTGGGTGTATGTTGTTGGATTGTTTATATAGCCACACCAGGAACTACTGCAGTTTTCATGATGGCCAAAAGCATGTGGAACAATTGATTTCAGACTGGTTTTCAACCCCTCAACATTGTCCTTGTTTTGCTTAAGTGCATAGCCAAAACACTTGAGCAGGTAGTCAATTACTTTGTTGCTCAGGACCCCTTTGTGTTTTGCCTGGAGTGAATAAAGACTAGTTGCCATTGATCTTTTGGCATTGACAATATCCGACCACTTGTCTACATCATGCTGAACACTCTCTCTCACTTTCTTTATGGTTGAAGAATCATCATCCCCAACTAGAATAGATATCTGAGCCCCATGCTTTCCTGCATTGTTTGCCAATTCTACAGCAACGTCTGGCTCCATCGCTTTTGATGACCCAGACCAATTACAGCAACAGTCATGTGCTCTTACTTCTCGTCCACTTCGCTGAGCAGACTGACAAACAGCACAGCGCTTGTTTCTTGTACTGTATGCTAACACTTTTCCAGATCGAAGGCCAACCATGGACCCAACACCTGTAGAAAATTAATACTCATTTAACTGTGTATAGAAAATGCAACTATTGTTACAACTTTACATAGTGCTGGGTACTGTATCTCAACTGAAAGATTACAAACACACTGTATGTTATATTATAACAATTAAGAAAAACACTCAAAGAATAATTATACTAATTAATCCATAAAAAACTCTTTTACTTAAGCTTTAAAAGGTCCATATTATATAGATCTGTCAAAAAAATTAAGTAGCCTTTCGGATGGTTTGCACCAGAAAATAAAATACAAATAAAAAACAGCAATTTCTGGATTGAGTAGTTCGATCTGACCTGTCAGACTATTATGTCCTTTGCCACGCTTCTGCCAACCCATATTGTAGGAAGCTCCAATCGAAACTACTTCTTCTGTCTCCTTCCTCCAAAACTCCTCCTCCACCTCCATTGCCTCTTTACATGATGTTTTCGCTACTTCCTCGATGGCAGGACCAACTTCTCGTTCTCTGGCTTTGAAAGTACTTTGACTGACGGGAGGTATGTTGATTGAAGTCAACAACGCGTTTACGTGACTTGGCCCTATTCCGGCGTGTAACATGCCTAAATGAACAAGGTTTTAATTTAAAATAAGAACAGTAATAAACTTTCACCACAAAATTTTTATTTTATCAAGAAATACTTCGAGTTGCAACCCTAAAACTGAACTTACCCGCTGCCAATTTCGTGTTTACGTCGAAAATCGGTCTTCCTCTTCGTTTGTCACTTGAACGATGGACCTTATTTGTGTGGCAGACGTTTATCTCTCCACAGTCACTGTTGCTGCAGGTGATGTAAAGGAAACTCCCCAACCCCGATACTGTTTCACGAAAACAATTCAACAACTGGAGTGAAGCTCAACAACTCTTACACTCTAACTCTTTCGCTAGCACATCGAGTTCCATGATACGTCTCCCTTGTAACTCGAGGTAACTTTGTGGCTCACGGTGAACTTCAATGTCTAATTCAACCTCCTGGACACCTTTTCCGACAACTTTACAGTCAATCGCAGACATCTCTCGCCGTTTATACTCTTTCAGTCTTCGAAAACAACCTTTCTTGTCTCTGGGCCGCATAGCCGCCATCTTGGAAATGTTGCCAATTAACAGCTAGTGTTATGCGCAGTAGAGATGCGCAGTGCAAAACTGGGGAATCACCTTAATAATTGCAGATTCCGATTATTACTTGAGATAAGGCAAGAAGTAAAACCCTTTCCTAAATTTGAGATCATTTCCCAAAAGTATGTAGTTTCACAAATTGAGTTCGTTTCCGGTCAGAATTTAACGGGAGAAAGCGAGCGACATCGCTACGTTTTCTTCACACCTTGATCTAAAAATGGTGTTGGGGGAATTTTGATTACTTGTCTGGTTTGTTTTTTATTCGCTGTTAAACTTTAAGTTTTTATAAAACACGCATTACCTTAGCTTAGATACTCATTTCTTTCGAAGGAGGCCAAAAAAAAAAATTCCCTTACATCCTTTTTTTACCACATTATCTGGCAACACTCTTGCCAAATTTCAGTGAAAAAGGATGAAAACTCGCTGTAAACAAACTGGAAACGTGTGCTTCACTGGTTGAAATTCCAGTTGAGAAAAAAAGCAAAATGTACTTTAGGGCGTTTTTCCGGTGTAGGGAGATTAGATCTCAAAACGTGTGAAAAGTAATTACCTGTTGATCGATAACGTGAGGGCTCCTCTAAGGTAATAGAGCTCGCATTTACAAATCAACCCGCAAAGAGGTCTCGAATGCTGCTTCTGGTGGGAAATACCAACAAAGCTCTGTGTTCTGCCGCTACACTCACTGTTTTGGACGCACTGGATGCAATAACTCCAGGATGCCGAAGGCCAAAACTGAGGGATCTAAAAGGCTCGATGGAGGAAGCAACGAAAATTTGAACGGCGAATCCGCAATTAAAGGAAACCATGCTTTTGGAAATGAGAGTATCAGGGTAAGACCGCCTTTCATCATTAGTAGTTTTACTGTATACATTAGTTGGCTATTCAGAATGCCATCGAAGTGCGTGCGTAACCTCAGCTGGACAATCTGCCGGGTATCGCCAAAAAAAATAGTGTAACAGTTTTTTATTCTGTAAAGGTAGCAAGGATCGGTGTTTTCTGAAACTTCCACAAATGAGGACAAATGAATAACTGTGGTGAATCTTCTATAATAGAGACCTTAAGATACCCCAGTTTTGGGTACGGGTACGAGTAGGATTACCCGTACCTGTACTCGGCTACACGGGAAACCAATTAAACTTAAGATACACCGGGTGACACCAGGTACGATCTGCGCAAAAATGCAAGGGCTATATCGTGTTTCGTATGCCATCTGAACATCGTCTGAAATTGACCGAAAAATATTTTTCTATCAGATTTAATTGCCTTTTCTTTTTCTTACAATTTACTACAAATATGTCTTTGACTCAAAATGGAAGAAGCCTCGTTTACGTCTATCAAAAAGTTTTAGTCAAGAAGTATCTTTTCAAGTCAACATAAAGTATTTAATTTGAATTTGGGTATTTGCTGTCGTGGTTTATGGCCTATTGCATTTTAAATCTATTTGAAATGTGTCTCAACTAAACTTTGGTGAAGAGACTACACCTCAGTCATCGCGTGTTTTGGAAACAGCATGTTATTTGACAGGCAAAAATTTCTTCACATTTGTACCTCAAGAAAACTTTTTCGTAGTCCCAAAACGCTTCAAATCAGAAAAACAAGTGTTTATGCAATAATCTGGATACCATTCTAGTCTATTAAGCAAAGATAAAGACGATGAAAACCTACCCGTTTCTCCATTTTTACCCGGAGCGAACTCACGTGTAGACCACTGATTACCCCGGGAAAACGTGTAGCTTTTACAGGTAGGACACGATCACGTCATCATTTAATGAATTCAAAATGGTGCTAGCCGTACCCGTGCGTGAAAATCGGGGTATCTTAAGGTGCCCAATGATAATTACATGGTGCCATAAAATGCTGGGATATATTTTGTGAAAACTGGGATCCTCGAATGCAACCTGCTCTCAAAAGGAGCGGCCGGCTGCGACTCAAAACTGTTTATAAACATGACAGCGCATATTTGGGAATATAGGACAAATGTAAATAGACGGTTAGCAATCGAATGGTTTTTCCATTAGTATTTTGAAACAATCGGAAGGTTTTGAAATATAATGATACCCCACTTTGGCTTCTTTACGTGACTTTTAATGGCACTGTAATTGATCATGGCAACTTGTAGACAGCTTCCAATTAGAGGTAATTTATTCATAAAATCGTTTTTTCTTTATAACTTTGTCTAGCAGAAACCTTTTTTCGCAGAACTTTTTGCAATTAAAAGAACTCAGTGAGATGTACTTGGGAATGTCAATAGCTAAAATTTGGCAAAATTGTCGATTTTGGGGTACACTGATACCTTAATTGTGCTGACTCCAATTCTAATGCCAGTAACCTCGTTCTCCAAAATAGTTTTCAGATCAGAAGCAGTGACTTCGGGATTCTGCCTGTAGACCTTGTCGATTCTCCTCTTCACCAGTGAAGTGGCTTTAACTGGTCGCCAACGGCGGTCTTGATGCTGCTGTTCTTGCTTTTTTTCTCTGGTTCACCATATAATTCTGGGGACTGTTGTTCTTACAATAACAATGTTCTCCTGGCGAGGAATGCTAATGATGTCAGTTGGAGTTTTGTTGGCATTAGCCAGAGCGAGTATCCAATTTCTCGTGTATTCACCATACATGTTTACATAGGTTTAATTTGACGCCAAATGTTCACAGATGTTAAAAAGGTCTCCTTGCTAAGGTAAGAAATCTGAACCAATCCTGGAGCCGATCCATTCTCTTTCCCAAGAGTCCACTCTCGTTTGAGCACAGAACGTGGGACAAGAACTGAACAAAAAATAACAATGATGCTAAAGCTTACGTTGCGAGACCTGTGTGTTCCTCAAGCCCCTTCTTTAGTTACCACATGATTCTCCTCACTCCGTTTGAAAACTTCAGGAATCAGAACCAGAAATCTCGCAATTTCAAATGAACGTAGAGGTGGTTCTGATCAAAGCATTTGTATGTCAATGAGGTAAACATAAGCTTAAGCCTACATAAATTTGAAATGAATCGAAACTCATGGGGGAACACTAGCTTGTTGTTTTCAGCGGTTAATATCAGGAAAAAAATTCACTTTAACTCACTTACTTCTTACGGTAAGTGCTGGAAAAATTTTAATTCGACCGTGCCTTACGCTGTCGGGTGTATACTGATTAAGCTTCCTGTTACACTTAATTCCTGAATTCCGTGCTACGTACGATATTAATACAAGAAAGTTCTTGTGGTTTGAAAATCCTACCGCAAGAAGTTCTTGCGCTTCGAAAATTCTACCGGAAAGAAGTTCTTGCGGCTTACAGGATCCAAGCGCAAGCGACCCGCAAGAAGCCGCAAGAAGTAGCCTGCTTGCAGAAGCAAAAAGAAGTTCTTGCGCGTGCATTAGTTTTGGGCTGTACTGTATCCGTTTTTGGACTTGGGTCAACCTTTTGAGTTTTTTGCCATCCGTTTAAATGGTTATGGAAACCAGTTAAACACTTGAGTTAGCCGTTTTGCAAATGTTGTTCTTGACCGTTTAACGGAAAAGCGTTAGTGTCCGTTTTGCCAAAGAAGGTCACTGTGACCTTTCACGCAAAAACGTACACTAATGGTTTTCCGTTTCCAAACGGTTTTCCGTTTCCAGACCGTTCATAAGCCGTTTGAAAGGGTTGGTAAGCCGTTCGCTAAAATCGTCAATCCGTTCGAACAGTTTGGTCAACCGTTTGCTAAATTACTCAGTCCATTCAAACGGTTTCGCTAGCCATTCGCTAAATTTCTCAATCCGTTTAAACGCTTTCGTCAACCTTTCGATTAAAAGCCTACTGCCGTAAGAACGGCTTAGTCAACCGTTCGTAAACAAGTCAGCAACCCTTTGGCTTATTCAGTTATTCAATAAAATCACCTACCTAACATTATCATTTTTGTTTTGTAAAGTCCAGGCAACTGCTTTAAATCCGCGATCTGTATTCAAAACTCACCTGAAAGCGCACTGATAATTTTGTCTTGTTTTTGCCGCGGTTAAAGGAAGGAGTCAAAGTGGCTAAGAGCCACCCAACTTGGAAAATGGATCGTTTCTAAACAGTGACAATTTTGATGCCACAACTTGGGGCCTTAATCCAAAGGTTAAGTTAGTAAGGTTCGGAAGAACTTCGACATTCAAAGTGGTATCGATGTGGAAGAGAAAATCCTGTTTCGTGTAGAGAGCCACATTTTCAGGGACGAAGAGTTTGAAAGCAAGGGTAGAAATTCCCATGACTAAAGCCGCTTTGTTTCTCAGAATATTTGAAGCAATTCCTTGAATCGCCCTGCTTCCAAATTGAACACAAGATAAACTGAAAGGTTGATGCTTCTTTTCGTGACATTCAATCAAAGATCCATTTAAAATCCAAGTGCCAGCCATCAAATAATTTCGAGAAATGCAGCTTTCGAAGCGACCAGCTTCCACAGCCTGTGTGCAAAAGAACAACAGTAACACTGTTTGCTCCACCCTGATTGGATGCATTCTTTAGTATTACCCAATCAGCGTGGAGTAACAGCGTGACTGTGGATGAGCTTTCAGAATGTCACAAACAGTATTAAAAAGTTGTTCGAATGGTTAGTTAAAGTAAAACGATTTTCTTACGCCTATTCTCCTTATTTGAACCTATGGGTTTACACAACAAGTACTATCCTTTCAGGATGCAGGCCTGTCATTTTGTCAATGGATATTAATTCCCTTCACTTTGCCACTGATTTCACAAATACCGCTTGCGACCGTTCGAACATTTTGACAAACCGTTCGAAAGATTTCATAAGCTGTTCGAACATTTTGGCAAACTGTTCGAGAAATTTCATGAACCATTCAAATGGTTTGGTTGCCCGTTCGGAATACTTAACAAACCGTTTAGCCGTTCAATGAAACTGTTTCAAATGGCTTAGTTAACCGTTTGTAGACCGTTCGATAGCCGTTCGTCTCAGCCGTTTAACGGAAAACCGTTAGTGTACGTTTTCGCGTGAAAGGTCACATTTTTATCTTCATAACCGCAGATATATAACAGTTCTACTTTTGGTATTTTGCAGTAGTCACATGCGCCAATATGGCGCCTATTTCTTATCTGTAGTTCTAGGCAAATGTTTCAAGGAAAGAAGTAAGTTAAAAAACCTTAAAATTTTCCTTGCAGTTGACAAGGTTTAAATTTACCTTCATCACTTTCAATATTTCTTTTGTTTCTTAGGAGAACTATCATATCCTAATATTCAACATTCAAACTTCTTTCCTAGGAAGCTGTTGTACCAAGGTATTAGTTGGAGATATCATTAAGGATTTTTTAAATTACTCATAACTAAATCCGGGCTTTTCTTCGTGTTCAGTAACAATTCTAATCACCACGTGGTACAAGCCAAGTGAAATTGGGGTTTAATTTGCCTGGGCTTCAAATTTTCATCTTTCATCTTTTCACTGTTTCTTGTCAAAAGCATTTTTCTATCTAACATGTTTCTCCAATACTTATCATCAAACTGTTTATACCTTTCTGAATAAGCATCGTCCCCAACCCCAATGCTAGTAAAAGATACAAGCCTTCCAAACTCTGCAATGCCTTCATTTATTTAGAAGACAAGGACGTGTAACATCTTTACAACACAAAACCTCCAATATGAAATTTAAATCAGACCATACATATTCTGATCCTAACATACACAGCAAAAAGTCATGTACAAACTACTTATGGAATCCTGGCCATGAGTTCTTCAGGAAATATGGTACATGCTGTATGATAAGATGATAAGTAAGCAGTACAATAATACGAAACACAACAGCAAAAGTATCTTGCAATGTGAATGTATTTAAGCCTTCTCTGTGAAGGAGAGGGCTGTTTACATGTACATGTACATCATATCACTTATCTTGTACAGATTTTTCAAACACTTTACAGTTGGGCACTCCTGATTTTCCCATTGATTTCTCTTTACTAAACCTTTCCTACTGCTGTACACTGCTGGTGGTTCTATGTTGTCATCTCCATGCAAGATGCTATGAAGTTCATTACAAAAAGTACATTTCTTTCTATCATTTCCGGTTTTCTTGTTGTGATCAATGCATGCAGTATATGATCTTTTGAGATTCTTGAAATTGGTCTCGCAAGTGATATGTTCCTGCACCTGCATTTCACTGGAAATATCATTCCTTATAATCCATCAAATCTTTTCGCTTGCGCACGATTGGTCTAAACATGTCATGTGACCAAATATCCCCCAGCTAAAACTGGGGGATATCCGAGAATATACCCCAATTTTCAAAACTGCGTGTGTTGCGTAAAAGATTTGAAGGATAATAAACACGATAGTCTCCATTTGGGGCGAAAATATGCTTGGATATTTGTCCTTGGACATTATCTGTTCCTCGAAGCTCACAGTTTTTCTCGAGCTACGCTCTCGGAAAACTGTTTGCTTCTCGGAACATAATGTCTGCGGACAAATATCCTAGCATATTTTAGTGCCAAATGGAGACTATTGTTTATATATATTCTTGTTCCTTATTCTTGGATTCCAGAAATCATCTTTCTTTTTTGCATAAGTTTCTATCAAACAAATCATCTCCTCTTTCAGCCACATTTTCTTTTGAGCAGTGACATCATCACTACTGGTACTTCCTCCAGGCTCACACAAAGATGGCCAGCTAGAATCTGATTGGTTCTTGTTTGATGAAGCAGTGTTAAAAATTGAATGGCTTGGTGCAAGACAGGCGTAAGTGACTTTTTCGGGTAAAATTTTTTTTCCTTTGAAAGTGACTGAATTTTTGCAAGTGCTTTTCAATTTAGTAGAAAAACATTCTGTATCTTTTTTTTGGCTGAAATGCTCTTGTTCCGCTTTGTAATGTGTTCATTGTGCACGGTTCGATATTTTGACTTCGTTTTTCTCAGAAGCAAAGTGCAAACCAGCCGAAAAAAATGCAAGGGAATGTTTTACTACTTAATTGAAAAGCACATGCAAAAATTCAGGCACCTTTTGAAGGGAAAAAAATTTTACGTGAAAAAGTCACTTACACCTGTCTTGCACCAAGCCATTCAATTGTCAAGTCAGTTTGGTGAAGTGGAGCAAAGGGCATACAATTTGAAGAAAACATCTTTGGCCCATGGTGAGCCACAGATATCTTTTCCATCACAGAAAGCTGTTGGGAGAGTGGCTGATTATTGCTGGGGAAGAACCCTTGTGAAATAAGTTTAGGAATTCCTGGGAAAAAATTCCTAGGAATTCCAGGAATTCTAGGAATCATGGGAATCATGGTGAATTTTCATGGTAATTTGGACTTGGAATTCTCAGTAATTCTAAGTTATCTTAGTACTGACCTGGAATTCCTAGGAATTTCTAGGAATTTCAAGTCAAATAAAACTTACCTTAAAATTCCTGGGAATTTCCGAGAATAACTGGGAATTTTTCATAGTCAATGCAGGAATACAAATTTTGTTTAGTGAGAATCAGCATAACAATACAAAATGTTGCTCATTCACATTAACTTCAAACAGGTTTAAAATAGTTTAATTACATTATTATTTTTCAAATATACACTCACATCTAAAAGTAATAATTGTTGCAAGTTTGTTTAAAGTGGCAGGTAGTTTGCAGTCTAAACAGAATGCAGGATTGTCGGAACAACAACAAGGTTATTTATTCCAAACAGACATAGTAATTCCACACATAACCTCACAACAAGCACACGCTAGGCTTGCAAATTATTTTTTGACTTCCATCACATTTGTGTAAACACGGCCATTTGCCAGATATCCACGTAACCTCTCTGTTACACTTCAACAAATACGACCTCTGTCAACGCTTTACACGCAACCTTCGTCACACTTCAATAAACACTACTATGGTGGCCCATTAACGCCATAGCATTTTTAGCACTTTATTATTTTTCAAATATACACTCACATCTAAAAGTAATAATTGTTGCAAGTTTGTTTAAAGTGGCAGGTAGTTTGCAGTCTAAACAGAATGCAGGATTGTCGGAACAACAACAAGGTTATTTATTCCAAACAGACATAGTAATTCCACACAAAACCTCACAACAAGCACACGCTAGGCTTGCAAATTATTTTTTGACTTCCGTCACATTTGTGTAAACACAGCCATTTGCCAGATATCCACGTAACCTCTCTGTTACACTTCAACAAATACGACCTCTGTCAACGCTTTACACGCAACCTTCATCACACTTCAATAAACACTACTATGGTGGCCCATTAACGCCATAGCATTTTTAGCACTTTTTTAAAAACACTATTGTATTATTTTTCATTATTATTTTTTTAAATTCTCTATTCAATTAAGGAAATATATATTTTTTAATTTTTATTTCAAACAAGCTACACGGCCCATTGACGCCATAGCAAAAAAAAAAACCGCTTCATGGCCCATTGACGCCATAGACCATAGTGCAGCTCGGGTAGCCCTCATAGCGAAACCACGGATCACCCAAGGCATTACTGCAATGACCACAATGCCTTTCGCGGCATATTGAAGTGCAAACTGGCGTGGTATCCTGTCAAAACAACTTATAAAATACTTTAATATTACATCAGTCTCCTTTCATTATGTCAACGAAAAGAAAACCTGCGTGGGACAACTATAAAAATCGTGTAGCTAAGAAGAGAACGCAGAAAGACAAGGGAGCAAATCCGAATTTGACTGATGGACTCACGGTGCAGCGATTGTCAGAGAACGTGGAGGGAAAATGCCAGAAATATTCTCGCATAGGCCCTTTAACGTTAGTGCCATTTCAACAAGATCTCGAACTTACATTAGAAAACATCAAAGCTGCTTGTAAGACTCATTTTTGTACAGAACTCGAATGTGATGTTCTTGCCGGGGAAAGAGGTCCGTCGTACACTGACATCAGTCAAATCAAGAATTGGAAGGTTTTGCACGTGCGTTTCGTAGAAAGCTTAGTTCATCCCACAAGCACAAAGAAACAGCCTTTTCAACAAAGCGAGCCGTTAAGAGGGAGTCCTAGAAAAAGTTTATCCCACATCCCGCCGAAATCGGTATCTGTAGCGAAGTCGTCAGTTGTGCCTTCCATATCTCTAAGTCAGATGCTGAAGTTAGGTGAAGTCATTGCGGCTCCTGAAGTGGATATTGTAACCCTCAAGCTGGAAGAGTTTTCTTTGACTCACATAGAGTGGCTGAATCCTGTGGAAGTCAAAATTTCCCTTCAGCGGAAACCATTTGCAGAAGGGGCATTCCATGAAGCTTATATGGCAAAATCCATTGCTGGCCTACCCAAAGGGAACTATGTGCTGAAAAAATACAAGGAAAGCGAAAAACAGGGAATCGAGATGTTGTTTGGATCAATTGAAGCCCACACAAGGAAGTCAGTGCAGCTGAATGCATTGGCCCGAAATTTTGCACAGAATATGGCTATGGAGGTCCCAGTTCTCGAATTTGGTCAGACCTTTAGTTACAATAAGGTATACTTCTCATCTTTGAACAATGAACATGTGACACTGGAAAGCCATCTAGAAGGAACATTCAAGAAGTACATCAACAACATTGGAGAAATGTGTGTGGCACCTGATGATGTCAGTGAAATTAGCCATAAAGCTGAGACATATGTTCACTACACTGCATAATACAAAAACGTAAATATCTCTAAAAATAAAAAAGTTATTCCCAAAAGGAAAACGCTATTCTTTACTTTGAGATGCCTTTCAAATACGCAACAATTATTTTTTACTTCATAGGCACTTTAAATCTAAGATCTCTGATTGACTCAAATTACGCTGAACGTACAGTTTGAGATCGTCTTTTAACTTGAGGTCCTCCTCCCAATCTGGGTTTCTTGTACGAGACGCCATGATGGATTAGATTGAGGCCGAAAAGGGTTATGGTCTATGGCGTCAATGGGCCATGAAGCGTTTTTTTTTTTTTTTGCTATGGCGTCAATGGGCCGTGTAGCTCGTTTGAAATAAAAATTAAAAATATATATTTCCTTAATTGAATAGAGAATTTAAAAAAATGATAATAATAATGAAAAATAATACAATAGTGTTTTAAAAGAAGTGCTAAAAATGCTATGGCGTTAATGGGCCACCATACACTACTTGACTCATGAGACAATTCTCTCTAAACACTCCTTGGGAAAAAAAACACCTAAAAGCTACACTGATTTGCTTGTATACTTTACAGCAAAAGGTTCTAGAACTTTCCGGCTCTACTATTAAATAAAGTAACATTACAACATAAAACTATTTACAGCATCATACGAAAACCACTTAAAAAGTATTGCTGAATCACTGTGATTCGATACTTATTAATTATGCATGAAAGTTCCAGACTAAAAAAGCATATACAGGAACCTTCCAAGTCATGCAATAAGTTTTCGTAACAATAATGAAATTATTATTTTCTTGTTCTTGTGAAAATTGTACAGATTTGAGAAAATTTGGCTGGTCTTCAACATGTATATCATGATCTACTATGTACACATAAAATTATATTGTGACCTAAAACATACATAATGGCATAGTTATGTTCACATATTGCTAATGGATGGAGCACTATCATGAGCTTCACTTGGACAAGTCAAAGGGAAGGAGACATGTATTTACATTACTGAAAACCTAAATTGGTCTTTAGTTTTGTTGAAATGACTGAATACTAGTCCACTGAAGGTACAAAAGGGGACTGTTCATAATAAGTTTTGAGTTCTGTAGGTGTTCTCATTTTTCTGCCCTTCTGTCTTGGATATTTAAATGCTAGAAATCTGCACACACTGCGCTCTGTTTTTAATATGATATTGTGTTTATATCTTATATACACATTTAATATCTTTATTCTGATGTTTTAGAGTCTAGTAGACACACGATTACGAGCAAAGCTACATATTTTTGTATACTTGAGACCAAACATACACTAAAATCCTTGTGATAGTGCCCCTCTAACTTTAATGGTTGTTTCATCAATAAAGGATTTCTAGATTCACCTACCAATTCATTTCAAACTTTCCATGAAAAAATTGAAACAGGAACAAATGAAAGTAAGGAAGAAAGAAAAGCCAAAACTTAGCTAAGGCTCTGTTTATTTTGGAATTGTCCACGGAGCTTTCTCTGCTGCCCTGGATGAAATTATCCACTTCCCCTCTTTTGCTGTTGTATCTCTTTTCCATAACACCTATAAATAAGTAAAGAAATAATAATTTACAAAAATTAAATTAATGTAATTACATTTAGGAAATTTTCCAAGTACTAACTTTTTGAATTTGTTTTCCTTTTCACCTAATAATTTGCTTGTCAAACAGAGGGGTAGGGCTGTACGTGCCTTATTTCCCCCCTCTCTCATTAATTCAAAACAAAAGTTTTTTTCCCCTGGATTTGCTGCATTCTGAAGACTTGTAGTTTAACTTACAATTTTTAAAACACTAAGCTCAAAATTTCTAAACTATACAACTTACAGTAAATCAAGTCCACCTTTTCTCTGTGGGTTTTGTCGTATTTTTAATCATAGCAAGATGGGTCGTCTGCAAAAAAAAAAAGAAAATCCACACGATTGTAATACAGTTATTTCAATTTTCATTGCTGGATCAAAGCTTTACGCCAGACAATGTTGAAAGGTAGTATGGGTAGTAGAAGGCTGTTGCATGTACTTATAAGATGTAACAAGATTATCAGTGTAATTTTGTAGGTTGTCTTTCCTCTTTTGGACCTCCCATGTTACATTGAAGAAAGTGGGTGTTTCTGTAGATTTAAAAGTTGACCGCAGGGTTTGTGATGGAGTTATAGTGCAAGGGTTAGTGGCTTAAGTGTGTGCAATGGGAGATGGTTTGGGTATGGATAGAGGTGGTTGTGATGGAGTGATAGTGTGTGTGGCATGAACAGGTGATTGTGACAGGGATTGTGCTGATGTATTATCAGTGCTATCAGTAAAAAATGACAGTAACACTGGAAAAAATAGCTGGGAAAACTTACCCCTTCCACCCTTTGCATCATCTGTTGGAACTTTGTCTCCCTGTTGCTCTTCACTAGCATCTAAGTGTAGAAGTAAAGATTTGACACACATGTTAAGGTCAAGTTTGTTACATAACTTTTTAGTTGTATGTATCGTGTACCTTATTCTCCTTTATTTTTTCAGCACTTAAATTTCACGAAAATTTTCTCGGCACATTTCGCGAGTCTTTAATTTCGCGATAGTGGGGAAAAATTTTGTTTGTAGGTAATTTAATTTCGCGAAATAGACGATTGACTTATTTTTTCTTTTTTACAAAAATTGTATGTTAATCAACAATGGAAATTCCTGTTTGGGTGATATGTGACATGGATGATACAACAAAGAACAGGGTAATAATGGAAAGATACAAGACACTCGTAACTACACACTACAAGGAGCCAGGACAGGATGGTCAATTTGACTACTGTACAAAGGATGTATTGATGGAACTGTGCAAAGCTGATTACTCAGATGCTGAACTGGGGAAGAACTTGAGGCGAATCTTGACACTGATAAACATGTAAAGTTGATAGATGATAGCTCCTTGTACTAACATCTTGTGTTAAAAATTGTTTAGGACCCTTGAAAACAAAAATACATGAGTTTTCTATGTCCATTAAATTTCGTGAGATCAAAGTTTGTGGTTGTTACTTTTCACCGGTCTTTAAGTTTGCGAATTTTTTAAAATCGTGAAAACAGTGAATTTAAGAACCCGCGAAAATAAAGGAGAATAAGGTAGGTTGATTTTGCAAATATCTCCATTCTTCATTAAGTAATTTTATCCTTTATTATTAACAACATGGAACACTGTTAAATGGGCTAAAGAAATAATTGTTACTGAATAAAACTTAAAGTTTTGACAAAGTGATGCCTTTTACATTCAACATTTGGTATGATTTACCTTCTTGTTCCTCTTCATTTTCCGTAACTTTTTTGGAAGACTTTCGTTGTCTTTTGCCTGTGGTATCTGTGAAGATAATATAGCAGTTTTTCCTTATAATAAATGCAGAAGTATGTTGCATTATGTTTTTTTAATATTACACAAAAATAGCCTTGTGAACATCAATTAGAACTTTACCTTTGGCATTGGTGTTGTTAGTTTGATTACTTGTCTTCACCAAGCTTGCCTCATACTCGAGTGCCTTTACCTTCTTTCCTTAAATAAGAATAAGACTTTAATTTGCATACTTGTAACAGTACTAGCTAAAGTGCAGCATGGAGACTTCTTTTAGATTAGAATAAAATTAGATGCCAAGCTTTTAACCTCTTGCCATTTTGTACTTTTGTTTTGTGAGATCTTTTGTTCGCTACTGAGCGGAAAAGCCGCCTTGAGATGTTGAAGGTGGTCGTTAATTCGCAATGATCCGTTTTATAAACGTAAAATAATTTCACTCTAATATATTGGCCTTATAACTGAAGTTTTTTGCCAGAAAATCGAACGAAAGTACATCTGAGGATCTGAGCTTAGATCCAAAAGATTAAAAGTGAGGATTTGAGCTAATCCAAACAAAATCCAAGACAGGGTCTTGCATATGAAAACAAGGCATTCATTATGCTTTTGTCCATTCACTGCTTTGAATTTGCGTGGTGTCACAATAAGCTTATGTATCACAATTTAAAGTAAGAAAAGAGTTAATCATCATTTCCAATAGTCACAAAATACTTTCAGAATCTCCCCCTTGGGAATCGTAAGCCTTTCTTTACTCATACCAGTCGATATATCAACCGTAAGGCCTTCTTTTAGTTTGACGTCCTCACCAACAACTTTCTTTTCATTGACCACACTCACACTGTTCTCGTTCAGCCACTGAACAAGAATGAAAACCATCGTAACTAATTGAAAAGCAAAATAAAAATCAATTGAAGGCTTCGGTAGAAAAAGGGCGTTAGGTTTTTTACTCAAAAATGAACTTTATCAAAAACGCTCCAAATTTTGCATGCAGTTTTGTTTAGGTGCGTTAGACAATGTTCTGCGTGTTTTTTCGCTGACGTTTGTTTTGTTTTCGATATATTACGTATGCAAAAAACCCTGTATTTGTTGTCACGGACTTAAGAAAACAACAATGGTAATGTTAGGTAGGTGATTTTATTGAACGACTGAATAAGCCAAAGGGTTGCTGAGTTGTTTACGAACGGTTGACCAAGCCGTTCTTACGGCAGTAGGCTTTTTAACCCTTTCACCACACTATCCCGGTTTTCCGGGAACTCGTCATGTCCCCGTCCCTACTATCCCGCTTTTCCGGGAATTCAACCGTTTTCACTTGAGACCTGGAAACCACCAAACCAATGATCTCTAGAGGGGGGTAATTGCTATTAGTGAAATCTACAAATCTATAATAACCAACCCCTGAAAGCACATGTTTACTGCCATGTTGTTTCATACAAGATTTTGCCAAGATTTGTCGAAGAAGATCAGCGCGCCATCTTTAAATTGCGTGAAGAAATGGCCGACTCTTCTTCCGATGAAAGTGGTTCTGAGAACGAATTGGATGAAATTTTTGGGGAAAGCAGTGATGAAGAAGATTTTGGAGGCTTTGTTTTTGAAATGCCCGATGACATCGAGGATATACTACTATTATTATTACTATGAGGATAATCCACGTGTTGCATTTAAACGTACGCATTGTGGCCCAACTGTTGATCAATTGCCTGGCAGTGGGAAAGCGATTGACATTTTTAAACTTTTTCTTTCCGATGAATTTTTGAACAAAATAGTGAGGTGGACGAATCGATGGTTTGAAGTGAAAAAAGCGGCCGAACCCACGAAACATAAAACTCCATTCTTGCCAATCACAGACATTACGGAATTGAAAGCCTACTTTGCACTGTTGCTTGCTATGAACAGAGATGTCATCCTTCTAAGGTATGAAAACTATTTGAGGCAGGATGAACGCAAATGGCTTTTCCTCCTTCGTGGATTTAACTGTGTACTTTCCAAGCAACGATTTCAGCAGCTAAATTGCTATATTTTCTTCGCTAATCCTGATGATCTTGATTTAGGCAGTTTAGATAGAGTAGCAAAGGATGACAAACTGATTAAAGTGCATCCTTTTCTTGAAGAACTGCAGAGAGCTTTCAAGGCGAATTTTAACTGTGGTAAGGAAATTTCAATAGATGAGTGCATGATTCCATACAAGGGTAAACTCTCATTCAAACAAAGAATTATCGCAAAGCCTATCCATTGGGGCATTAAGCTCTATGAATTATGTGACTCTGAAACTGCTTACCTGTCTAGGTTTGAGGTCTATCTAGGTGAAGGCAGGGAGGAACAGGAAGTATCTGACATAGGAAAGTCAGGAGCAGTGGTTGCACGATTAACTCAGGATCTTTGGGGAAAAGGTCATGATTTGTACATAGACAATTGGTACACCAGTGTTGCTTTATGTATGTACTTGCAGGGACGCGGCATGTTTGTCTGTGGAACTGTTTGATCAAATAGAAAAGGATATCCCAAAGAACTGAATGATCTAAAGGCATCCAAAATGGGACCACGGGGAAGCTGTGAAATTAGGAGCTACAATGGTATTGCTGCTTTGGCATGGAAAGACAACAAGGTTGTGCATTTTTTGTCCACTGCCCACTCACCAGATCAAGTGTCTACCATTCAACAGAACCAGAGACTCAGGACAGGGGGGTATCAGTTAGTTGATGTCCCTGCACATGCTATCATAGATGATTATAATGCAAATATGGGAGGAGTGGACAGAAACAACCAGCTTACTTCTATCCTTAAGAATCGCAAACAGATGCGTTGGTACATGCGTTTAGTAATTAAGTTCCTAGAAGTTGTGGCATTCAACTTGTACATAATTGAAGGCTTTTTCGTGGACCACAATCCTCCTGGGAAAAGGAAAAGAGATCTTGCTGCTTTCAGGGAGGAACTGATCCTACAACTGGTGGGAAACTGGAGAGCAGAGAAAGGAAAACCTGGAAGGAAAAGGCAGTTGGACCCTTTCAGACTCGAGAATGTTGGTGAACATCTTCCCGTCAAAGGTGCTGGCTGTGACCATACCTGCCAGGTGTGCATGGAGAAGAGACGTCGTTACACTCTCAGTCACCCCAACACCCCAAAGAATCAATTACCGGACAAAATGACAAAGACTACTTTCATGTGTGATCATTGTGAAGTTTATTTGTGCATCAGTAGAGAGAAAAACTGTTTTAAGGTGTGGCACACCCAAGCTGAGTACTGGAAAGACCAATGACTAAAGCACCCACCCCTCCCCCAAAGTGATTTGTAACCTGTCCTCTCCCCCATCCCAGTGCTCCTGAAGCTTTGCTCTGATGTAAGAATATTCTGTTTTTACGCATAAGGCTATGTTTTCAACAAGGTTTTTGATGCTGCCTCATTGAAGTTGATAAAAACTTTGGACTGGTATATTTTAATATCGACTGCTTGCTAGGGCAATAAATGTTGTACGCTTGATAGAACCTTTGACTAAGTCATCTTATTAATTTTTTCACACCATATTGATGAAAATTGAATTAAACATGACTTTAAACTGTAATTATGTACAGTTGTAATTGATAATTTAAGCTTATTTAGTTCTTGTCATACTTCCGCAGCCTCACTTTGATGCTAGATTGGTCGATCTGGAAATCCACTTAGAAATCTGAAAAGTACATTTTATTAGCTTCAAATTTATTAGGGTTTGCCTTATACCAAAATGACTCCTTCCCACTGAAAAATGAGCTTAATGAAACATACCTGATTTCCCATTAAATCAGCTGGTTTTCTCATGTATCGGAAACCTTTATACTGGTTTCCTAGTGGTGAAAGGGTTAATCGAACGGTTGACCAAGGCGTTCGAACGGATTGAGAAATTTAGCGAACGGTTGCCGAAACCGTTCGAACGGACTGAGAAATTTAGCAAACGGTTGACCAAACCTTTCGAACGGATTGATGATTTTAGCGAACGGCTTACCAAGTTGTTGGAACGGATGCAAATTTTTTAGAAAGGTTGAGCCAAGCCGTTCTTACGGCAGTAGGCTTTTTAATCAAACGGTTGACCAAAGCGTTCAAACGGATTGAGAAATTTAACGAACGGTTGGCGAAACCGTTTGAACGGACTGAGAAATTTAGCAAACGGTTCACCAAACCGTTCGAACGGATTGACGATTTTAGCGAACGGCTTACCAAGTCGTTCGAACAGATGCAAATTTTTTAGAACAGTTGAGCCAAGCCGTTCGAACAGATGTAAATTATTTTCGAACGGCTTACGAATGGTCTGGAAACGGAAAACTGTTCGGAAACGGAAAACCTTTAGTGTACATTTTTGCGTGAAAGGTCACAAATACTGTTCAACATTCATGCAGATGAACATGTATACTGCATCACTGTAATGTGCTCCTGGGTATCATGCTACAAGGTTTTAAATATTATTCTTGTTCTATAACTGTGGAATACAGCAGAAGAAAGTATAAGAAATATATCAATGATCCCAGTATTGCAGTTCCAAAGTCAACCTGTTTTGACCATTTTAAAAGTTCAACTTGGCCTTCACATGTACAGTCGACCTCTAGTTTGTGGATCCCTCGAGGCTTGTTTACACTACAGAAAAGATTGGGTCTAGACCCGTCAAAAAAGTGGTACGGACCCATAACTTTTGTAAAGAAATAGTGGAGTTTCCGCAGGGCCATAGGCGCCTAAGTTATGGGTCCGTACAGTGGAACCTCGATTTAACGAACCTCTATTTAACGAAGTCCTCAATATAACGAACGATGCTCTAAGTCCCGGCCAACATTACAGTAAAATGTATGGAATAGAACCTCTATATAACGAACCTCGATATAACGAATTCCTCGATATAACGAACATAATCCGGAAGCCCAAACATAAAATATACCTCGATATAACGAATTACAATGTCAACACACGACAGAAGATAAACGCTGAACAGATCAACAGTCAGCAAATCCTTTAATCCATATGGTAAAGAGACAGCAACCTTTCAGTCAACGGCTTATTATTTGTCATAGACTTTGGCACTATAGTATTTCCACAGAAGTCACCTTTATTACAAATCAATCATTAACTATGACCTCGATATAACGAACATTTTGGTCGTTTCCCCTCAAATTCGTTATATCGAGGTTTTCGATATAACGAACCCTCCATTTAACGAACAAATTTGGCCGGTCCCCAGCGACTTTGTTAAATTGAGGTTCCACTGTACTTCTTTTTTGTCAGGTCCGGACCAAACTTTTTCTGTAGTGTAAACGCGCCTTCAGTCTCGCTTCTTTACACAACAAGTTGATCAATCGACATTACTTACCCATGAAATAACATCGCTACAAGAGATAGAGACAACTACAAATGAATTTGCCACGTACCAAACCAGCTTGGAGGACATTCAGAGTACTGTTGACAACGAAGTGGAAACGCAGCCATCTGATGAAACGGCTACCTTCTAGTCCAAACTTTTCTCCAAGTTGAATAAATTTCTCCATTTCACAGTGCTAAATTTCCACAGCTTTTCACTTGGTACAACTTGCTTTCACAGCACAGGTATTTCCTTCCAAGTTGTGATCCTTTCCTGGTTAACGGTAGACAACAAACAGTTCCTTGAATTGCACTCTCCAGCGACAGACCCCCAGTGGTAGGTAGTTTGTAGTCTAATCAGAAGGCAGGGACATCGGAACAACAACAAGGTTATTTATTCCAAACCAAAGTAGTAATTCCACACAAGACTTCTCAACAAGCACACCCTAGGTTTGTAAACCATACTTCGACTTCTGTCACTCTTGTATAAACAAGGCCCCTGCTAGATATCCATGTAACCTCTCTGTTACACTTCAACAAACACTACTGACTCGCAAGATAATTCTCTCTAAACACTCCTGGGGAAAAAAACCACCTAAGAACTACACCGATTCGCTTATATACTTTACAGCACAAAGTTCTAGAGCTGTCGGGCTTTACTCAATAAAGTAACATTACAACATAAAACTATTTACAGCATCATTCGTAACCGACTTAAAAAAGAATTGCTGAATCACCGTGATACAATACTAATTAGATATGCAGGAAACTTCTAGACGAAATTAGCATGTACAAGAACCTTCTGAGTCATGCAATAGTTTTTCGTAACAGTGTGACTTCTATCCCTCGATCAATGAGGAACTGCTCGCCAAAGCACTCGACTTCACCAATACCTAGAGACCCATCAGCACCGATGAAAGGGAAATCACTTTTCTCTCCATACAATCCCTGTTATTTTCCAATGATTGCCCCTGGGAGAAAAAAATCTTCTACCAGCAGATTTGATGTAACAATGGGACCTTTCGACAATGCTGAGACATGCAAACTGGTGGGTTGCTATTTATTGTCCTGCCTAACCAAACAGTAGGGCAACAGCATTGGCATATACAGGGATGATGGTTTGGCAGCGTTTAACTCAAAGCCGCAACAGATCAAAAAAATCAAGAAGGGTTTGTACAATATTTTTTTGCGAAAACGGCATAAAAATCACAATTGAAGCCAACATCACTAAAGTAAATTTTTTAGATGTCATCCTTGAACTCCAATCTGGCAAGCATCGCCCCTACACAAAGGAAGGAAACGTTCCACTCTATGTTCACAAAAGATCCAATCATCCGTCATCCATCCTAAAAAATATTCCGGAATCCATCAACAAGTGCCTCTCGGAAATCTTTTCCGACAAGGAATCCTTTGAAAAAGCTAAAGGCACCTACCAAGATGCCCTCAACAAGGGCGGCTACAATTATAATCTGTCTTACAGAAAAGCTTCTCCAGCTCTAAAAAGCAAACATCGCAAGAATAGGCCAAGAAACATCACTTGGTTTAATCCTCCGTACAGCTAAAAATTAATGTCGAAACCAAAGTTGGAAAGTGCTTCCTCACCTTAATTGACAAACACTTTCCGAAATCAAATCCTCTGCACAGAATTTTCAACCGCAACACTCTCAAACTTAGCTATAGTTGCATGAACAATGTAAAAGCTATTATCTCTAACCACAATAAAGTCGTCATTAACAATTAAGTCATCAAACTCACCCATTCAAGCTATCAACACTTGCAATTGCCCTCTGGACGGAAAGTGCAATGGGCAGAATATCATCTATCAAGCAGAAGTCACAACATCGCACTCAAACCAAACTTACATTGGTATTTGCGACACATCATTCACATCCCATTACAGAAACCATACATGCTCTTTCAGAAATGAACGGTATAGAAATTCCACTGAACTTGGTAAATATGTATGGGGCTTGAAAGACAAGAAAGTCGATTACCAAATTAGATGGAGGATTGTTAGGCATGCAAGATCCTATTCAATTGTAATGAGGGAGAAGTACTATAGAATTTGTAGACCAAACATGGTGACCCTGGAAAACAGAAATGAACTTGTATCGAGTTGCAGACATGCAAAGAAATCCATTCTAAAATAGCGTGATTGTTTGAGCTTATAAAATTTATTTTTAGAAGTTTACTGAAAATTGTTTCACCGTTGCTATTACCGTTTTTTTTTTTCAAAATAGCGTTATTATTTGAGCCTGTAAGATTTATTTTTAACAGTTTACTGTAAATTGTTTTACTATGGCTATAAACTTCAGCCAATTATGAATTGCTACCGTTTTTTTCAAAATCACTATAGTACACCATGTATTTCTTCTTGGCAGTTGCCTGATGATTGTCTCGTAAGAGGCATGAAACTCAGAGTAGTTAATAAATGTTTTTGACCTAGTTCAAGTCTGTGTATCTGTGTGTATGTATATAATGATCAATGGTAGCAAAATTTCAGTTCATCGTTTTATTGCTACAACACTGTTTTGTATGGTCAAAGCATGACCACACTCATCAGGCAAAAACGAATGACAGTTAAATTACAAGAACTGTGAACTATTTAAGGTTACTATGAGATATAAAAACTCTAAAACAGTTGCTATGAGATGTAAAAACAAATGCTATATGGAATTAAAAACTTGTCATACAAAGCACATGTTATGAAAGATTGCGTTACTTTATCACAAAGTCTTTGAGTAGGTATCTGTTTCTGTGGGGGCACGAACTTGCTAGTTCGTTTCGTTTGTTAAGACTGCACAAACACTTCTTACAGATGTGCCCCCGCGCTTTATTTGTTTTTACATCTCATAACAACTGTTTTAGAGTTTTTATGTCTATAACAACCTTAAGTCTGCTTTTAATTGCCAGTTGTGGTAATTTAATGGTCATTCGTGCCTGATGGGTGTGGTCATGCTTTGACCATACAAAATAGTATTGTAGCAATAAAACGATGAACTGAAATTTTGCTACCATTGATCATTATAATCACTGCTCCTCTCGGACCTGAGCACTCTCTATATTTATTCTATTCAAGTTCAAGAAGTATATATGTATATATATATGTGTGTGTTTGTTCAATTGTGTAATTTTTAGTGGGGAAATAGCAACAACTGGCTGTCTCATTTACCTTTGGGTCACCAACCTATTCCCTTTGGAAGGCAATTCACAGTGATTTCTGACAAATATTAATTAGTAGTGTGTGATGGGAAGAGAAATCAAAGCAACAAAGGAAATGAGTGAAATGTGTTCAGCACTACTAATATAATTATATGTTTGTTTTTATTTATTTATTTATTTACTTATTAATTTATTCATTTCAAGACAGAGTTGACATTCACAAAATATACAATAACCTTACCTCAGACGCAGGAGTTGAATCTCAATCATGTTAAAACGGCCTTGTGTAGGACATGACTTGGTCCAAGCCAGAGAGATCCCTCAAAAATGGTACAGTATATTCACTAGCAGGCGGGATTATGGTGGCAAGACAGCTATTGCCTAAATGACTGGACCTCATGAGCACAAAGCCACCACCTGCTTTTAGTTTCAGAAACTCCTCTTCCAATTTTTCCCGAAGTTCTGCAAATTTTGCCTTTGAGTGGAAGCAAATTTTCCTTTTCCCTAGACCGGCTGCTTGTAGTTCGAATATTTCAGATTTTGAAGGTACTCTTTCTTGACCTTTCTGTTCCAAACAAAAATATCGTAGGTCTAGGTTTCTTTTGATTGAAAGAATACTCCACATTGCTTCGGTTTTGACAGTTGATTTTTCGGTTGTTGAAAGGTGGATATGAGAGTAACTGGAGGTACTTGCTTATATGGGGCAAAAATACTGCAAAATTTGCTTAATATGGCGTTTGATGATGGGGTTGATGATCCTACTGGCTTTGACACTTTGCATGTTTCCTTCCCTTCCGTGTCATCAACTGACTCGGTCAACAAAGTTGTCACCTCTATAAGAAGACATAATTATTGCTTCTGCGCTCTTGGTAGTTTTTTTCTATCTTTTTGCCCCTCTTTCTCTCTGGAATTGAACCTCTTTCTATCTCTACCTTCCTCCACCATCTTAAACAGACCAAGATGCTGGCATTGGTAATAAATCAACATACATTATAGAAAAGGCGGGAATTTTTTTGACCCAGGGTTGCTTGTTGCTTTTCTACTGCAATGCACCCAGTCCATCAGCTGAACATAATTCAGTTCAGCAGCCGGATATATTAAATTTAATGAAAGTGTTCGGCAACTAGAATATAATATTCCTAATATCGAAAACAATGTTAAAGTGGAAAACACAATGTATATTGAAAGCATAATTCACTAGCAAACAGGACATATTTAGAAATTTGAAAACATATTGTGAAAATGGAAAATGTGATGGCAAAAGAGAAAGCACTTTAGCTGCTTAAAAGAACAAGCTTCAAACATTAAGAAGGTGTACAATGTCATAACATAATTCAGTAGCAAACAGGATGTATTTTTTGCAAAGCATAATGTGAAAGATAAAACATAATTCAGCAGCTTAAAAGAACAAAATCTTAACATCGAAAAGATGTACACTGATAACATAATTTAAGAGTACTGCCAAACATAATTCAAGGCTACTATACATAACAAAAATTGTGTCCGAATATTGACCCTTATAACTGAAGTTCTACTTGCCTGCATGGCTTACATGGTTGAAATGGCATGTTTGTACTGAAACTCTGATGCATCTAGCTGTTGGGATGCATGAACAATCAAACATTTAACTGGTAAGATTAATAATATGTCAATACCTTAGTACCTGTCTTTATTCCTTTCACAAAGAAACGTCGAAATCTCACAACTCACAATGCTTAAACTCGAAGACACACATTGACTGCATGGCCTCGGTCAATGAATTAAGTCAACAACTTGATTAAAACTCTTCGCTTCCATTATAGGCATAGGTGTGAATGTACGCGCGAGTGTAGTTTTCTGAAAATTATAAAAAGGTATTAAGTTCCAAATGTTTCTTTGAGCAGCAAAGACGAAAAAGTTAATTTACCAAACTGTTCACTTTGGGCTAAATGAAAGGCACAGTAACAACTTTCTCACAAACTCCTGTGATTCAAAAACACTAGCCTACTTGAACACATGGCGACTAAAGTCCAATGGTCACACCACGTGACAGACAAAATCTCCCAATGAGAGTCGGGAGGGACATAACAAGTGAAGTTGAACATCGCTCAAATGTTTTCTGGACCTCCTTACACAGCAAATCACGTCCTGTAGCTAAGCTTATATTTCACTCAGTTTGTATCAGAATGCTTAACAACCAGGGTGAATTTTCTTTCGAAAGTTTGTGACTAACGATTGAAAAGAGCAAACTTTTTGAAATTTCATGACTCACTAGCATCCACAGTGAATTATCAAACGTTCATGCAAAACAAAACAATAGGTGCCTTGAAAGTTGGTAAAAAAATCGTGGAAAATTTCATACGAAGTGAAATTTCTTCAAAAAGGCCTGAAAAGGCAAGAAATTCTTTGAAATTTGCTTGCGTTACTTTTGTACAATACTGTAAGACAATCACAGGCTCATGTATGACAGTGATAACCTTTGTTTAGGCTTTCTAGCAGTAAATTTAGCTTGTATTGTTTTATAGTACTAGAAGGAATGAAAGAAAACTAGAGAAAGTTTCTTACTCTCATCTCTCTATCGAGCTGCTTTATTTTTTGAAATTTGTGACCTTCCACGGGAAAACATATGTTAACAATTTTCCGTTAAACCCCTTTAAAACTAATGCCTAACGAACGGAGAGCAAACAACTTTTGAGAGCGTTTGAACGACTTGGTTAACGCTTTGAACAGGTAAGTGAAAATTTCTAATGGTTTCCGAAAGCTTTCAAAGGACTAGGTTGAATTTCCTTTACGCTTTTTCGGAATGCTTTTAATGGGAAGCTTAACAATTTCTTCAAACGGATAAATGATTGATTGGGGCATCTAATGGTTTATGAAAATGTTAAAGCGAATTATCTAACGGTTTAATTTTTGAAAAGCTAGCAGACGACGTTTAACTAGGTAAAGCTGTGCCTGAGATAATAGGTGGAAGGCCGAAGCGCTCGTGCGATTGGAACAGTTTTTACTAAGTTACAAAGAACAGTCAAATTGTATCGATTAAGAGACCAAGCCACTTGATGTAATTGCAAAACTAATTGCGTTTTATTACTTACCATGACTTCCATTCACAAAGCAAAGTGAGCAAAACAAGCGCATCCATGTATTGGTTACAGAACCGAATTGATGAAGTAAGCACGCCAAATTCACTCCAGTTACAAACTTGATACTGCCATAAAATTTGATTTTTCTATCAGCGTGACATTCAATAACTTAAAGGAACATTTCCGGAACTCAATTTCCTTCTCAAAGTCTAGCCAAAACTAAAAAAAAAGCAAGATTTGTCCATGGAAGGTTACATTTCAATCGGCTGGGAATAATATCGAATGAACTTGTGCTCAGGCTACTCCGTGCATCTTATTGAATGAATGAATGAATGAATGTTTATTTGCCACACAGTTATATACATATTACAAATTAGAGTAACAGTAAAAAAGTCGTTTAAATGTAAGTAAAGAGGAATGAATTTTACTATAGCAATAACTGTGGCGAGGAGACCCCAAGAAACCACCAGGCTTATAAGAGGGGCCCCCTCATATGCCTATCATTAATCTAAATAATCTTACGCACTGCTTGTGCGGCATAACTAACTCAGTTTGTTTTTAAAAAAGAAACCCTAACATATTTTTCTTAAAGTTCAAATAGCTAGATGAATTAATAATTGATCCAGGAAGAGAGTTCCAGATTTTTGGACCTTGATAAAGAATCATAGCATAGCAACCGCACTCTCCCCACGCTTCGCTTGCCATAGGAAGTAAAACATTGTCATCGGATCATCGGATCATCGGACGTTCACGTTGAGATATAATTTCTACCTTTGAACAAAATTCTTTAATGAAGAGACGGAAAAATATGTTCATTTACTGAAATGCTGATAAAATGCATGAAAACGAATTATGCAATGTGATTTACAACGTAGCTACTGTGTTTCGTATGAATGATTTTCCATGTGCGAATGGCACAAATGTGAGAAGTACCGGCGAACGACCATTCCAGGAAAACAAGCTATGTTTGTAATTATTCATAAAAAATAAACTGCATCTGAACGCTTAAAACAATTCTTGAAGTGCTGTCTACTTGTTTGCTCCCTCAGAAACTCGGTATTTCATGTCGTAAATTTTATAGAAACTTTTCTTTCGAGAGATCTGATATTTCACATCTAGCTCGCCTTGTACGCCGCATGAATATCTGTTGCGTGTGGCAATGCGACTTTGGTGTTAAACATTTTTATTTGCTGATCTTTTCTTACCTTATTTCGTTTCTTGTTGCCCCTGCTTTAACATTCCCTTCGTAAAATCTTTTCGACTGAAGTGCAGTCACTCGAATAGAAACAAAACAAATATATACACCATAAAAAAAAGCCTCCATTGTTCATCGTAAAATAAGCCGCGATTGTCGAAATTTCCACTTACGAGCAGGGTTAAGCGTAGCTGCATGGAGTAAAATTATAACACTCAAATGTTCGGGTATTTGCCCCGAAAGGTTGTTCACGGACACATCAATGTGTTGTAGAAAAAACAACATTTCAGACAACTGTATCAACGGAAGCTTTCCAGTTAACATGTTTCTTCGAAAATCTATAGATCCTAAGTTTTTGAAGTCCCACAACTTCGGAGGAATTGTACCAGAAATATTGCAGTCGCGGATGTTAAGAATACGCAAGGATTCTTTGGTCGGTTCCATAGCTTCAAGGAGGGCATCCAAAGACCAAGTGAGCTGTTTATTGTTAGAAAGCAGCAGTACCTGTAATGATTCAAACGAAATTCCTTCCTCGAACGATGATAACTGATTGCCACTGAAGTCGACAACTCGAAGCGTACGAATTGAACCAACACTTTTTGGGATTTTTCCTGAAAAACGGTTTCTTGCCAGGTTTAAATGCAGCAATTTTGTCATGTTGCCTAATGTTGAAGGAATATTTCCGGTGATATTATTTCCTGGCAAAAGACACTCAATCATTTCGGGATAGTACAATCCAAATTCATCAGGCAATGTTCCATTTAGTCCAGCGAGAGAAAGGTGCATGTAACGTAAAGAAGACAGGTTGAATAGGTTTTCAAAACCGGTAAAGTACTCAGCAGTTTCAACACCAAAAAAGTGGAGTTTTTTCAATTTTGCAATGCTCTTCGGTATTAAACCGTGCAATCTCAGGTTTCCCCCAAGACTAAGAACTTCTAATTCTGTCAAGTTTCCGATTTCCTTTGGTATCTCCCCTTCTAGACCGTTTCCATTTTGACAGCAAACTTGCAGTTTCACCAACGACTTCATACCAGTCAAAATTTTACCAGGAATTTCTCCAGACAAATTGTTAAAGGCAAGTTCCACGCGTAGTAAGGTTGTCATATTGGAAGACAAAATGTTACTGAGATGGCCTGACAGCCCTTTGTTTCTCTTAATACACAAGCCCAGCAAATTACGTAACCTCCACAGGCTTGGTGGAAGAGTCCCGACTAAATTGTTGTTTATTAGAAAGATACTGATGATGAAGCGACCGGTACGATCGCATGTAATTCCATACCAGGTGCAGTGATATACGGAGTCATTTGCCCAGTATGTGTTGTTGTACCAATTATGACCAGCTGTTTGATTGAATATCTCCATGAGAACAGTTCTTTCTTGCTGGGGTGTGAATGAGGTATCTAATGTCCTGTTTGGTATAGGAATACCATGTAAACAACCCAGTGTATCATCGTAGCTCAAAGGTGTAAATTTCGTTCGCACGGCTGTAAAATAACAGAGTTTTGCGATTAAGATACCGTCATCGAATATAGCGGTTCAGACCATGTTCGATCGAGCCCGCGAAAGTGAAAAGTTGGAAACAAACAAACAAACAAACAAACAAACAAACAAACAAACAAACAAACAAACAAACAAACAAACGAACGAACGAACAAACAAACAAACAGGATTTAGGAAAGTGAAAAACACCCCTGAGGGTGTGCTGTAAAATTTTTAAAAAATAGGTTACAACTTCCCCCCTCAAGAAAAATAAGCCTCCGGAACTACACCTATCCAAAACTCGGACGCAAAACTCTTTTTGAAAATAAGCGCCCTCCCAAAATGTGAGTTTATAACAAAACTCATACTACCATTTGCGTTCAACCGTGAAGCGTGAACGTTTTTTTCGCGCAGGTTTATTTTTCAAACGAGACAGTTTCCGAGACAACCGTATCGACTGGACCAATGAAAATGTTTCGTTTGGAGCCCGAAACTATGAATGTTTGGGCGCTTTCCATTCGACCAAATATTCCGGTTTGAAATTCCAGATATTCCATGCGACGAATGGAACAGTATTTTCCGGTTCCTTGGACGTCATCAGGTTTCAAGTTTGGCGCGAAAATACGAAATTACAAGGAGGACTCTTTTACCTTTGTTTACTTGCTTTCAGGTTGTTCGATCGACGACGCTGAAGTTGAAATAAACGATGTATTAGGTGAGGGTGGCAATATAACATTTATCGTAAGAATTTAAAACGAGTCCGCGACTGCATTTAGGGTACGATACCTTTTTATTTTCCCAACGAGATCAAGCTGGTTCAAGAGTCGATTTCGAATGACGAGCGAGCGAGCAGTTTATATGCTCACATCTCACGTAGCTCACAGGTATTTTCGCAGTACTTACTAAAGCTTGTTGAGGCATATCCACTGCAATGATGTTCAACTAAGATATTTCAGTCGTTTGTCAGATAGAGCACGTAATATTATGTTTAGAAGCTTGATCATCAGCCATGTTGAATTCGTTTTCCAGGCTCGGAGAAACTAGGCCCGAGCTGGAATGGTCGAATGGAACGGAATTTTCCGGTCACTCCGATTTTCCGGAAAAGAGGGTGCACTCAAAACGTATTCCTAAATTTTCGAAAACTTTTCCCGGAATTTTTACCGTTCCATTCAGTTTCGGACCGGAAATCTCGGAATTTTCGGTCGAATGGAAAGCGCCCTTTGGCAAAGAAATGTAGCACGTTTTATTCACGTGGAGTGAAGGTTTGAGAAAATTAACGACATTTTTCAGGGTTCTGGAAGCTTGGTGTCATTGCGATTTCAGAAAGATGGAGGCGCTAAAAGTAAACAAATTTGGACGAACCTATCGCACTGGAACACAGGCGGCTCAAGCTCGTTGTGGGGAGTTATTACTAAACGTGACATAGTTACCGCCGTCATCTACTATTACATAACGATCGAGTTGCGTTACGCGAAACATCACTCTCGCCTTTCAGCATATGGAGGTGTTGGAATTGAGGTTAGTTATTTTTGTTACAAAAATATCAAAATTTCGGCTAAAATGTCAGTTGACGTTTTTTCCCATACATAACACCTCCATACGCTGAGCCAGGTTTCGCGTAATGAAACTTGGTCGT
The DNA here is from genome assembly GCA_019787425.1 of Platygyra sinensis. Lineage (NCBI taxonomy): Eukaryota > Metazoa > Cnidaria > Anthozoa > Scleractinia > Merulinidae > Platygyra > Platygyra sinensis. The sequence continues at coordinate 44,545 of JAHPZR010002619.1, forward strand.
TATCTAATAGTAGATGACGGCGGTAACTATGTCACGTTTCACGAGCTGAACGTTCACATAAAGATTAAAAAGTAACTCCACAGCGATAGCTTGAGCCGGCTGTGTTCCAGTGCGATAGGTTCGTCCAAATTTGTTTACTCTTAGCGCCTCCATCTTTTTGAAATACAGTTGTCTGGGAAACTGTCTCGTTGGAAAAGTAAACCTGCGCCAAAAAACGTTCACGCTTCACGGTTGAACGCAAATGGTAGTAAAGAAAGATAAAACTTTCCTTCCGATTATTAACTCCCTATTTAGCTTGTTTCATTTTTTTTTTCTTTAGAGCATGCTAAGATACTCGTAATGCTTACTTATGAACTGTAAGACTTGGATTTCACATCATTAGGTTCGTAGATGTTTAGCTTAACTATTATGCTTTGTATGAACCAAAAAATGTTTCAAATGCAAAATTCCCCGTGATAAGCAAAAACCTGCCCGAACAAAATCCACCAAAAAGCTTTGGGGCAATTTAAGGTCAAGGCTTACAGATTTTGGTATAGTTTCGGACTATACCATTACTAAAATTAGTTTGGGGAAATTAGATACCTTGAACGTTGAATATTGATTAACGCTGCAAATATAACTTAAACGACGGGTTTGAAAACATACATCCCTGTCAGATAGCAATCCCCGGGTAGGTTTTGGGCTCTGCAGAGAAATCCTATCCGGTGAATAACTCTTGGAAAAGGTGGAAAGCTCAAAAGCATTACCGATAAACAAGACTTCCGTTTGCTATGAGAAACCGAAAACTACGTCACTGAAAAGACCTGAAACTCTTATACCTTGATGAAATAAATAGCTATGCGGAATTCAAATAATATTAGAAATTCAGGTTAAAGGAATAAATGCACAAGTCTATGAGATAAAGTAATAAAAAACTTATGAAAGTCATCTTGTAAAATCCATCTGGACGATGTAGTAAAGCACTGCACAGTATTTGCAATAAGACATTGACACTGACTCATACAGTTTTTGTTTTTGAAGGAATGAAATTAGCCAAACGTGTTGATGTCAAACGTGTATGAAATTATCTCGTCTCAATTATATCCATGCAATATATTACTTAACTGAATTATACTACTGTGGTACGCAACTACAGTTGATGGGTTAAACACCTGAAGAGACTAGAGCAATCTATCAATCACTCACCCACAATGTTCAATCTTTCTCCTTCAGATCTCAAGGTGTTTGTTCGGAAAGAAAGTAACTTGTCTCCAGCTTCTGACAGATTGTTTCTTTGAAGTTTAGGAGACTGGAATTTCTTACGACAACCATACAAAGACACGACAGCAGAAAATACGATTAACAGCAGGACTGATTTGAGCGAACACCCTTGCGCCATCACTCCATGTATCAGAGCTCAATTTGATTACCACTATCACGAAAGACACTATCAGCCAATTATTTACATGTCAGGATTTGTGCGACGCCGGGTCGTCCAGCGGTTCTCCACTGAGGGAAACTAAGATGACGGAAAGTCTACTTGTTCAAGACAAAAATGAAACCAAACTTAAAGAGAACGGCCAAAGAGAACTACTCAATACTCCCAGCAAACAAGATTAAACACAGTGAGATCATGGGATGATATTCCGTTGACGAAATTCTTTTATGCTTCAACTTCACAATCGCGATATTCATTTCTTTCCTATCTATCTACACTTTATGCATTAATAGGCAAACCTTCATCACTTGACGCTGGCTCGAAGTCTCATTATATTCTCTTTTCTTGTTAACTTTAGTTTATCAGCATAGTCAAAATAAGTTACAACGATGGTACTGATTTCTTTGAGGCGATAATTGATTCAATTTTCGGCCTCATTAATAAATATCACCCCTTCGTATAAATCTTCTAGCGTTGTATCACGAATACCGTTCTCTGATTGGCTACGCTACTCACTATCTATCCTGTGGTAGACAGTGAGTAGCCAAGCAGTGTAAGGTTGTTAACAAAATGGCGGCTGCTACTATGCTATCTCTGTGAGCGATAGTTGACTCGTGCGGAGTAATATCTCGGACGGGAACTATTCAAACAGTAGAGTGTTTCTGTCCAGAAACTATCGGCTGCTAGTTGACCCTCGGAAATTTGATGTTCTTAAAAACAACATTATCCCTCTAGGGCAAACATGTAATATAATTTCAATTGTTTATTTTTTTCAAACCCGCTTGTTTACAGAAAAATTCTCACGGACGACTACTATCCATCCGGGTATTTTCCGTGGACCGGCACTATGGGCTGATTGTTTCTCTCCGCGGATAAATACTATCGCGTCATGTGATTAATTTAAACCAATAGGAATCGGAAAAGATTTAGTGGTGAACTATAGGGGCTGATAGTGTCTCACCGCGGATGAACACTACGCGTCACGTGATGAATTAAAACCAATAAGAATCGCAGAAAATTTAGTGCTGAACAATCACGCGATAGAAATCTAGTGTTCGTAATCTAATGGTGCAATAAACGAATAAACTTGCACGGTCGTCGCTAAAATGTTTGCTCACAAGACTAAAAAGAAACAAAACTTTAAAGCTCCGACTTGTCAGAGTTATGATACTAATCAGTTTAAGGAAGGCGTTGCTGTTTAAAGACAGTTAGCTTTTATCCAAGAGGTGCTCATCGTGATTAAACTTGATTTCGCAGCCATCTTGGACCATCTTTTGTAAAATTCTTGCAATGTTCCGCGCATCATCTATTCCACTGTGCGGCCTTCCTTCGAATCTCATTCCAAGATTCTTCACCATATCCTCGAGCGATACTTTTGGCACTTTGTAAAAATTCCTGTACAGTTTTCTCAGATTTATCCATTTTCTGGCAAACTTGGGAACAGGAATGGAGCATAGTCGGCACTGCCTCGAGAAACAAATGCCCATATCCCAATCGCTACAACCAAAGGAGAGATAAAGAAGGATTCAATAATGTGCACCGGCAGTTTAAAGTCCTTTATTAAACCTGCTTGCAAATGTCTACTTTTTTTTTCTTTGAAAATTATTCAATAGCAAAATCCAAGACTTGAATAAAGCCTCTATCCAACAATGACATCACAACAGCCGAGTTTTCCATCTCATCCCAAGTGTAGTACAGGTGTGGGAACTACTAAAATGTGAGGTGCACTGTGAAACTGGATAATGTACAGACAAGGAGAAATATAAACATAAGTAAAATGACTGAGAGTCACCCAAAGAGATGGAGTCTGCGCGCAGATTTGGAAGAGTTTTCTCAGAGTTTCGCAGCGTGTTATGTCCGGTGATAACGCATTCCAATCTTAAGTTGTCAGCACCAGATTTGAGCAAAAATTCCCGGTGTGCTTCAGTAAGAAGCCGACTGGAGGCAAGGTTGAAATTCAGGCTTTGGAACATTTGTTTGGTAGCAATAGGTTCAGATGTACAAGCAGATTTAGACAATGATATGAGTCATGAATGCTGGCTTACCCATCCGTGACAACACCAAATTTATATTCTGATCCAAGCTTGTGATCTGTAAGCCACTGCTCAAACTTGGAAAGAACTTCTGGAAAAGCATCAGCATTGTCTACGGTCTCCTTTCAGACAGAAAGAAAGAAAAAAAACAGAATGGTTTTGAAGTGCCAATAACTTCTTGCAATTTAATTACTACAAAAGCCCTGAAAAAGAGATTCGTTTACAGGGAAGCTCCTCACTGGACGCTGAACAGTCGGTTTGTTGTGAAAGACGTAATTTTCATTTTTCCCGAGCGTGGAACAAAGAAACAAATCTGAGCCCTCGACAAGATTCAAACCCAGACCTCCCAGATACCGGTGGGGTGCTCTTGGCACGCCTACTGCTTACTGCCGGGATCAGCAATGCCAAGAGTGTACCGTGTGGAGTTCAGGCCTCCGCGGAAGAGCACCACACTGCAAGATGGATACCCTGAATAATATAGAAATTTAATCATTGCAATAGGTGAATACCACCTTAAAAACAAGCAGGATCGATAGGGAGGATAGGGGGCGGATCTGATCTTACCACACCCTTTCCCCTGTCTCCATCTTATTCACTGGAACCTCCCGTCACTTTCTCCTTCGCTTTCATGCAACATTTTACAATTTTGTTTTGCTTCACATCATCTTACAAAGACTGTTTCCCTCGGATTCCCACCCATCCATCTTCCCCCTAACTTAAAATAACTCAATAAAATAAGTCATACTGGGATATCAACGTTGATTATAAATTTTTGTTTCTTTCAGTGATGTCAAATGACTGTTCTCATAAATAATCTCATAAAAAATCCCAGATCTTTTCATTCTCAGTTGATGATGGAGTTTATTTTTTCCACTGAAATAAGCATTTAATTTACCTGTGTAACTCCAGTGAGTTCTTGACAAAACTCTGAAAGTTTTGTTTTACACTGTGGTTTACAGTACTCATGAAACTCTGACACCTGAAAGATAGGTATATGACTAGAGACGTTCTACAGAAGGTTGGAGCTCATAAATGTTAGCATTATACTGCAGAGGTATTGGGAGACACAGTGACCCAACGGTAAGTGCTCTGTACTCTGGATCAAGCAGTCCAGGACATTGTGTTGTGTTCTTGGGCAAGACACTCAACTCTCACAGTGTCTCTCTCCATCCAGGCTCCATTACCAGCCGCTGCTAGGGAAAGGAGACTGGGAAGGACGCAGACTGAACTCGAGAGAGCGGTGGAAATTGAGCTTACTTATATTAGTAAAATTATCTGTAAGTAGCATGAGTAGTCGTATCATATTGTAAGTAGTGCATTAGCATAACAAGTAGAGTAAGTAATCGTTCTGTATTGTAGAGTAAGTTATACAAGTTGTAGTATTGCAAGTTGCATCTGTAATCGTATCCGTATCGTATTGTAAGAAGTGTGTACAGGTTCTCGCACTGTATAACAAGTTTTGTTACATACATACATTTTTATTAATCGTAGAAGTCGAATCTACTGTAATGCGATAGATACTGTAACGCAATGCATCGACACAAGATTTGAGCAAGAAGACTTCAAAATCTACGTGAACATACAGGACCTCCTATTGAAGTCTTTCGCCAGTTAGCCATGTGACACTGAGGTAGCCGAAGTGGTGAAAATGTACAGGGAAGATTTGGATTCTTTCAAGTTAAAAAGACTTTTGCTTTTACCACAGACAGCACAATCAGTAGGGTTTGACACTTCTGAATTTGACGTGAATGATTTGCTAACCTTCTTGCAGTCCCTTGATAGCTCCCGCAGAAAACTGTTAAGCGAAATTTCTACTCTGGGAAAGCTGTTACTCGTCACGCCAGCAACCAATGCCGTTAGTGAAAGAGTGTTTTCAGCTTTAAAGCGGGTGAAGACGTACACGTATTTGCGCTCGACAACGGGAGACTCTAGACTGAACCACCTCATGATGTTGCATGTTCACAAGGACAGAACCAGATGCTCTCACCCTTGTAGGCTAATGACTTCGTTGGGGAGAACAAAAACCGAAAGCAATTGTTTGGCAAATTTTCCGCGAACGATCTCCCAAACAAGTTCGCTATTTCGTCAAAGTCAACACAAACGGAAAATTAGAGACAAAAAAAGAGGTATTGTACACAACTGTAGCGATCTGACATGTACAGTACCAAGAAGTATGCTTTACCCGGGGGGGGGGGGGAAATTAATGTGGGCTACTCGCTCAGCGCCCCCCAGTCATT
>JAHPZR010002620.1:0-5000 GCA_019787425.1 Platygyra sinensis
TCAGCTTATGATGTCTTGCGGGAAGTTCCATTGTAAGTTTCATTGTGTAGCTTCTTTCCTGAATCGCTCCTGGATCTTTCCAAACAGTGAGTACACTATGGTTTATAGCACTGTTCTTTGATTCATGAATTTCAGACAAGCTACACTAGCAGAACAAAGCCAAAATTGTTTTGACGCCAACGAGCGTGCGAACAAGTAATTTACTTCATAGAAAATAGAACAGCTCACTTATAGCGAAAAACCGATAACAGTTTCTGTTTTGCAAAACCCTATCGCCCGTTTTAAAACAAATATTTCTGCCGTTGAGTCCTTGTTGCAAAGGAAATGAGAGCAACACTGAGTGAAGTCATGTGACTAGAAATCGACTGCAGTGGTCTCAGAGAGTTTTTTGATCCTGTTTTTTTCTGATTTCAACTTAAAGTTAAATGCATGATTCGCCAAGTAGTCAGAAGATAAACTATTAGAAATCTCTAGTTGATCGAATGAGCGATCCCTTGCCACTTCAAAGTTCGATTTCAGTTGAGTTATATGCAAATTACTGGGACAACATTCCTAAACCCTCTGAGACAAGACTGCTGCAAACGAGGATGGGGAGAGAAGTTTGGAACCTTAGAGAAGCTTTAGATTTGTAATTTATCCTTTTAATTGTAGTCGGTATTTTCCAAGGAGAAAGAAACTCAAACCAAACATTAAACTTTCTAGAACTCGAAATGCAACTCTTATGACCTGTTACGCATTTCATTTACATTGTTTGATATATGTTTTGTTTTTAACTTTGCTGAAAAAAACGCATTGCTTTTAAATATACATGATACACGAGCACCATACCGGCTACTAATCTTTCTATCTCTTAAGTTTACAAACACTCTCCACTATCTATGGGAACTAAACCTGTTGGGGCTTAACTATTTGCTTGCTATTTGAAGCTTTAGACGGTTTCCAATCGGCAGCAGTTCCATCTATGTTTGTGAAAATACCATGGGCTCAAAATTCAGTCAAGCATAATTCATGTGCTTACACTGGCTAACAATGCAATACCGTATTGTGTGGAATCTCATTTCATTTTTAAGCTTTCCCGAAATCCTGTTTGCTGGGGTTCAATATTGTCGTGTAGATTTGTTCAGAAAGCCTATTGGTCTAAATTTTCAATGACAGCGTTCAATTCCAAAATTAAGATGCGAAAAATTAGCGATTGTGGTTTACGTTTATCTGGTAGAATATTTTAGATGACGGGAAAGAAATGTACAAAGATTCCAAACACACGTTGCAGAACATGATGTTCCAGAACCATGTTGTCGTGGTTTGCTAAAATGCATTTCGATATCACTACCTCCATGATTTTCAGACTTAACTATAATTAAGAATTAATTAACAATAATTTGCCAAAGGGCCAGAAGTGAACATTGGTGAGTTTTCACCCGTAGCGCGCAAGGGATACGGGTTAATAATTATAAGGCGGACTACTATCTTCATAATACGTTTGGCTAAAATCGATATTGACCGCATATCTAGACCAGCATCAAAACCGCTTTACCCTGTACAAGCGCCGTGAGAAAGCTGGAGACAAAAATTAAAAATCATTTGGCTTCTTCCTGCTAAAATCAAAAACTAGATCACAGCAGATTGAAGAAACATCAGATCGAATTAATGTAAAGCTGTTCGGAGTTCAGTCTTCAACTGAAGGTCGATCCTGCATTTCTAAGCGCCCCCCTTTTTCCCGGCCATTTGTTGGGCTTATATAACCACCTTTGTGTTCTTCTCCAGGTTCTTCAGTTTTCCTCCCTCCACAAAAAGTAGCACTACAAATTTCAGTTCGACCAGGAGAGAAGACCCACATGAAAACCAGCTTAAGCTGATGTGGCTTGATATCTATATGTTGTTATTTATTATTTGTTACTATTCCAGTCCCAACTTTTATTGTTTATTTGAAATTTTCGACTGTTCTCATCACGAAAAGGTATAGAAAACTAGTAGATAAGCCTTGTTTCACTGGAATAGTTGAAAATTTACCTGCACATGTAAATCGAATTTCCAAAGTGTAAATCTAGATTTACATGTACATGTTTTGTAAATTACAATTTTCATGTTAACGTTTTTTAAAATAAAATTTACATAAAATTCACATGGTGGTGTGGATCATGTATACATGTAAAGTAAATAGTAATTTACAGGGTCATCCTTTTGAATTTTAAATAAAAGAACACGTAAATAACATCTTAGTTAACGGTTACAATCCTGTAAATGGAAATTTACATGAAACGTTTTTGTTTCAGCGAATCATGTCAATTTAATTAGTGATTTACAATCATTTCTGGCAGTACAATTTGAAGAATCAGAAAATGGGTCTCCAATAAAACTGTAAATAACGTTTACACGAAACTTGCTTCGCGTTTCAATGAATCATGGAAATTTTTTGTAAAAGTGATTTGCAGGATCATTTTCTGGTAAGCCAAAATTTTAAAACTAACATGTATACTGAGTAACATGTAAATAAAATGTTAACTCCCTAGAGCTGGATGAACCCTCTATAAATTATCACGCACACGAGAAAGATAGTAGAGGCTGTTGCGTCAAACTCGAAGCAATTTGTTTTTACCTCTCTTCTTTACAGAAATTTAATCCCGCGGTAATAAAGAATTCAATACTAGCTTAATTTTTGTTAACTCGAGCTATGTTGTCATTATAAGCCGCGCCGTTTAAGAGACTCACGATGTAGCGCATGCGCGAACTTGATCTCTTTTCCATGCGATAAGCGCTATTCATATCCGATTTGCCGCTAGCGTTCTTGCAAGAAACAAGTTTAAAATACAGTAATATTAAAATTTAATCTCAACAAGACGAGTGCATCAAAGTGGTTGACGAAACATGTTTCAATCTCATTGTATGCCATTACCGTAACAGGTACCTTCCGATGAATGTTTCGATTGCTGTATGATTTTGCCGGTCGCGCATTTACAGGAAGAAAGATCACGTCGTTGCAAGTCAACGTACTTAACGCAATAACTGGGTATATGCCGCTGGCCCTCTCAGTGCTCCTACCAGATTATAGTCTATTTTGTGGCCAATTATACACTTCATCTTACTCACTTTTGGGGAAATATGCAATTTGCACGATCCCAACCTATTCACTTGCTATTTATGTATGTACCTTAAATTGAAAAAGAACACATTAGTTTTTATTCACAGTACGTTTGCTAACCGTAAATATGAAGAACTGTCTTACCCCAAATATCAGAAAATGTGCGACACCATTCTGGTAACTCTATTGAAAATGCGACCCCATGATAGTCAATCCAGCGGTGAAAATGCGATATTATCCAGCGGCAGATCCTTATCAGCAACAATGAGCTTTATTTGCATGGCCTTTAAAGATTTACAGCATTGTAAAAGCATTTTAACAGCAACAACTAGTAGTAACCACAGGTTAGAAAGATCCGGCCTGAATGCACATGAGAGAGCTTTGGTTTAAGATGTTGGGAATGGGCAGAGAAGATAGTAATGCGTACCTTGTCTGCAAAAGAAATTGGATACGGAAAGACCACTTTATTGAAAGCACGACAGAAAATTGGTGTTACCTTCGATTCTCACCAATTTCAGTCGTATCCCCCCTCCGGAGAGTATTGTCAAGTATTCAAGCCGGTCCCAGAGGAATGTTTATTTGCATTTGAGGCAAATTCTTTCAAAGATGGAGTCAGGACATTTGTAAGGATAAAGAGAGTAATTTGGGACTGTTTGCTGGCTTTTAAGGGTGAAATTATCCAGAAGCAAGCATTATTTTTGTTTCCGTGCCGAACCTCACGCGCTGAATAATTATTATCGGGTTGTTTATACTGTCTGTCATGTTTTTTTTCTTTCGTTCTCTTTCCAAGCCCGCCGAGGTCATTTTTTCGTCTAAATCACGTAGGGAAAGTTCGGACAAAATGTTCCCATTCAAGGTTTAGTTCTTAGGCAATGATTCTGGGAGTTTTTGACCGAAACGTTGGCTTGTGTTGTTCGTGTTCGTGTTGCAACGTGTGCAACGGGCGATCGTGGCGACGTCGTTGGGTCAAGCAATGACGCGAGGTGAGACAAAAATTTAACTCTGGTTTTCTTCTATTTCGCTGAAATCTTAACATGATAAAGCTGGATTGTTAAGGATTAGATTGTTCTTTTGTCGATGTGTGATAGCTATTAACCCTAAAGTGTTATATCACTTCGAAGTCAGGGTTTTTGAAGAGCTTTTTGCAAAGCGTCAGCAAAGCGTGGGGTCCGGCGGGCTCTGCTCGGTCGGCGTAATCAGAGATTTTTGTTGACGCTAAAGGAGAAAATATTCGTAAACGGTCATTTCATTGACGATTCAAACGAATATAAATTTATATATGTTCCGAGCTCAGGTTCTAGTGAGAAAAAAAGCACTTTCGACGAGCGCTGGGCTTTATTTTACTCCCGCGAAAGCTTGAGCCGGGGTGACAGAAGCTTTGGATCAGATGTGACAAACCGTCATGAAAACGTCAGCAGAACGTACTTTGATCTTGCATGTGACAGAGGCTTGCATCCCATGTGACAAACTGCTATGATTGACACATTTTTCGCATTTTGATCGTTCTTAGTTGCAGAACAAATTTTCAACTTCCGGTTTCAGCATCCCTGTTATAATCGTGGGGCGCACGCGTGATACGCAATCCGCTGGTCACTGTCAAGATTAGGGTTGCGGGCCTCTCTTTGTCCCGCAAAAAAAGTAAATCAAATAGCAATATTAAGCTTTCGATAATAAATTGTCTCGCATTTCTAAATTGCAGGATGATACGTATTGTACTAACTGCTTGTTAAGTAGTCCAGTCCCTGAACTCTCCTTTCTTCTCGCCCCATATAGGGGCTGAACTTGCATGCGCATGCTCACAACGAACCAATCAAAAATTGCTAGGTCCCAACCACGCCGCTCGCGTCAATGTGTCGCGCAGTGCCTTTTTCAGCTCGCGCTCTGAAACAAAACATTTTCTTTCACGTTGATATTGTCGTAA
>JAHPZR010002620.1:10000-15000 GCA_019787425.1 Platygyra sinensis
GTCGGGTCTTAAAGTTCCAACGGGATCCTCTCTTTGACAATAGCTAGTAATCGAACCTATTTCGTTTTAAGTGGTATCTTTTAGGGATGTAACGAAGCTCATGCAACGTCCACACAAGTCTCCCGTGGGAGTTCAATTCAACATTTTCGACGAGCATTCATTGCGTTTTTATATGAGAGCTCCCCCGGGTCTCCAAATGTCTAACGGGAAGTGAAGGAGTGAAAAACTGATCGAGTGAAATCGTTCCACCACTACAGCTTGGAAAAAAATAAATATTTTCCATGTTAAAAAAAAAAACTAATGTAATTTGATCCCAGCAAAACAATTCTTGGCTTTTACTCGACGCATGCGCATTTCAATATATCAGTCCGCGAAATTGGCGCCACTCTTGATACTCATGGTCGAGTGGTCTGGCGCCCGGCCGTGTCTATTTTTATGACGTCACCGTTTTCAGATAGCATCGTTTTCTCCGTCCACACTAGAAAACAGCGTTTTCGAATAGCATTGTTTTCAAATCGCTCCACTCTGGAGAGCGTTTTCGAATGGCTCCGTTTTCGGTGATCGTTTTCGGCATTGTAATGTGGACGATAGCCATATCCGGAGCAGAACAGCTTCGTTTTCGTTTGAAAACGGATTAGTGTGGATGGGGCCTAACTTGCTCAAAAGTCGTGCGGCGTGTCGGCAAAAGAAGATACAATTTAAACGGAATCAGCACTACTCTTCGTCGTCACTTTCGGTGAAAACTCTTCGCCTTTTCTGAGTGTCCTGGATTATAATTACTGGCCCGTTAAAGATCTTGAACTGGTGCTCAGAGATGCTGCGAATGTCCACACCGGAAAAAAACCGCTTGGCTGCTACTTAAATCTGATGGTCCTTAATGATGTTTAAACTGGCTTGTGTTACGGCAGAAGAATTTGTCGATGTTGACTGCTGTACTGCTCTGGTGTAAGGACGATGAAAGGAGACCTGCCTTCGGAAAGGAACCTCTGTATACTTCGCTGCAAGCGTTTCAGGTTCATAATCGTCGCCATCCGTTTTCCGATATCTTAAAAAACTTAATTTGCCGATAAGTGGTCAAGGACAGCAGCCGGTAAGTCCAAAACTTCTACTATGCTTCCTTTGTTTGTTGACGGCAAATAACGCTAAAATGTTTTCATTTCACTGTCAGTTTTCCTTTCCTTTCGTGGTTTTGGTCTTTAATGTACGAATATTTCAATTTCTTCCTGACCAATTAACTCGTTCGTAATTTGCCAATGTAATTTCATTTTTTCCTTAAAATAGTAATACAATTAACTTTGTGAATGTTAATCGTCACTCATCGTCTTGTATCAAAACGATTTTCAATGTAAATAAAGCAAATATGGTCTTGCTTTGGATAACCTTTCGTGGTTTTTCCTTGCCTAATTTGCATAATCCGCAATCGGCCCGTGGCCATTACGGGAAAATAATGCCCTGGCGTGAAGCTGCACCTAGCCAATCAGGGCGCGCGTTATATCGGCTACAAACACTAGCCATATAATTAAGTCTTGTATCGGAGAATGATCAAAAACTGAAATTTTTTGAAAGAATCTCGACTTTTCACTGTCGATTTGCTCCGACGAAAGGCTAACGCTCGAAACGCCAGCTTCCGAATCTCTTTTACGATGGCCAATTCACATTATCAACCCAGTTGATAAAACCATTGATCTTGTAATACTCCCAACGACGCAGCACTACAGTTTCTTTCGAACTTACCCCTTTTTTCACTGTCGAGGACGACAATCTGTCCGTCGGGCGGCGTACCAACGGCTCAAAAAATTAGAAGCGACTGTCAAAGAAATCGAACATTAAAGAAAGAATCTTGTCTGTTGGAAAGGAGAAGCAAAAACCACAGTGAAAATTCGCATTCAGAATGCTGTTCCAACTCGTCTGGTACGTATACACCGGCATCGGGAGCAGTGTGTAGTTCAACACAAATCCAGGAATTAATTGAACTAACAACGATTTCCTAGTGAATCCTATTGACAAAACGAAAACCGCCAAACATCCTTGCTGGCAATGAAATTCATAATTCCAACTCTTTTCTCGGCGCGTTAAAAGTTGTCAACACTGTCCAACGATTTGAGGATCTCTTGCTATGGCTTTGACTAGCTCTTGATCTTTCACAAACCTTCCAGCGCCAGAACAAACATCAGCCTCAAAATTCCGTCATCCCAAGATCATCACGTCATTAAGCGACGAGCACACTATTCGTCACGTTTCACAGGCTCACGGTCTCTACTGTTAGAAACCAATCACGGAGTCTGTTCGATTATAAAACCCTTGGGAGGTCGTTAAGAGCCAATCAGCTTTCTAAACGAGATTCTGGATTAGACAGATTTAAAGTGGCTTGTCATTGGCTCGGCGCTGTCAAAGAAATCTGGCTCTGCTCCAGAGGTTTTTCGCGCGGGTCACATTACAGACATGATGGACACCGGAAACCGCGCAAGAAAAACCTCTGGCATCCAGGGTACAAACCTTCCAGAAAATCTCTGCTAACATTTCCCGTTTTAAAAAAATTCTCATTAATAATGCAAAATATCAAAATGCCGCTGAATACATTAACAAAAGATAAGTCCAAACATTTTTCTGCTGGCACTGATTCGTCAAATAATAGCTCTTATCGAAGTTGAGTACGAGAAATCAGCGGACTCTCAATGAGCTTACGCCAAAACGAGGCTATCGAGTCTAGCTCGTAAAAAAATTACAAGGAAACAGAGCAAGAAATTAGTAGGTAAACGATATTAAGGTGATGTTTTATCGACTTTTGAGTTTCGTTATCCATGGTGAGGTATTGCATAGCTTTTGGGTGTCAAAATCGAAGTTCCAAGGTGGAATTGCAAAGAATTGTCATCGCATTGGCTCCCGCTGTCAAACAAGGATTTGCGGGCACACTGGTTCGTGAAATTACGTCGAGAGAACATTCCGGTAAACAAAAACCTTCACGTCTGTAGTCAGCATTTAAAAGCTAATTGCTTCATAAAACCAATGGGAGGAGAAAGAATTCGTTTGAAGCCAACCAAAGTACGATTCCATACCGACAAAGTTTACTCTTTCTGTCGAAAAACCAAAGAGGAAAACGCCCACCGATCGAGCATCGCTGAAACACAAAGAAAACAAATATCAAGAAATTGCAGCAGCATTCAGTCTCCGAACCTATTATTAATATTTACTATTCAATACCCAGTGCCATCGTTCTCTCTCTGCACTAAATCACTGATTGCAGTCTTAAAAGATGCAAAACAACTGTCTGAGGAAAACGGGGGCGGTCCTTTTTGTTAGCAGGGAAATTCTCATGGGTAATATAATTAAACGCGCTTAATAAGCATGCTGCAATATTAAAAATATTGCAGTGTGCAGGCTGCAGTATTTTTAATATTGCAGTGTGCAGGCTACAATTATCAAAAATATTGCAGCCTGTTTTAGGAATTTTAATGTATAAAATGCACAAAAACTGATAGCTTACAACATTGTCAACAATACCGTTTGCGTTTAAGAGCAATTCTCTGTAAAAATCAAACAAAGTGGGAAATGAAAAATTTTGACCCCCCCAATCAAATTTACATGGAAGTAGGTCCCCATGAGGGATGATCAAAAATGTCAATCATTGAGGTCATAACTCAATTGTTGCCATGGTAACGCCGAATGTTTCTTAATGACTGAGAACTCAATCTTTTACTAAAAAATAATGTTAAAAATTGAAAAATTCAAAACCCTATATCTCAAGTCCAATTAAACACTGCAACTTGAGACATGCACCAAATGTTAAACTACTATCATAGATTCCCTCCATGTATGTGGCTTTTTATTATATATATTCTACGTGGGATAAACGGCCAACTCATTACACAGTGTTTCCACTATTTAAATTTGTGGGTGAAACAAGCAATATGTTTCTGTCATTTTCTCTAAAAGTACATCAGTTCTAGGACTGGAACTACATGGATAGTTTACAACAAACATTCTAGTTACTAAATCTGTAAAAATTTCTGCGGGGCGGGCTTATTTTGTTTTCAGGGCAATCAACGAAAACAACATGAAAATCAGGTTTTGTAAATTTTGCTACAATTGAAATTTCCTCAGTTCTCTAGAAAAACCGGAAGAAGACCGAAACAGCCGTCAGATTAAAAGAATATAGTCTGTTGAGTAAATTTCTACTGAAAACAATCGTTTATGACCTCGAGTTTTGAAACAAACTGAATGGAGCTGGAACTTACTTAGCTTTACGGTTTGCTTCATTTCTCCACTGTTTAACTCGCGTTAAAGGTTATTTCCGCATAGCACTCGTATTATTCAGAAATCCAGTCCCTTGAACCTTTTCTTCTAGCTGGTCTTATTATTCATCTCCAGCGGCAGACCATTTCTCTGTTTCAGCTCACTATTAAAAGTCAGGTTTGATCGTACGTACCAAAGCCGACATGAAGTTAACAAACGCGTAAGTTTCCACCTTCGCCTTTTGCTGTACTTCTCAAACAGACGACACCATTCACTCCAAACGATGGAGTAGTGCAGCATTCAGAGCAGACATTAATAACTCAATCATTTTACCCCAATGTATGGAACCCAGATGGTGGAAAACAATCGTTTTCGAGTGGACCTTTGAGAGAACTTTGTCACGCCACAGGACATAACCGGTCAGCGGTATTGACCTGAACACGTCTTTGTTCATATTTTGTATAACAACGCATCCTAAATTGTTGATAAAAGATTGTGCAAAAGATAAATGAAGGAACAGCTATTGTCCATTTTTATTTTCCATATTTTGTAGCTGGTGTGCCTTTGTGCTCTCATTCCAAGGCGCTTCAGTGCTGATTAACATTACAGCTCTATATCTTTCCACAAGTACAATTCATTCCAACTCCTCAGTAAATACTACACGGTGCAACGCCTGCTGAAACTTGTTTTGCAAATGCCGCTAATGCAAGTTGAAGCTCTTAGGTGAAACTTATGTGCAACGGCACTGCGAAACAAGTTTCAACAGG
>JAHPZR010002620.1:20000-34218 GCA_019787425.1 Platygyra sinensis
TCTTCAGAAGCGTCATCGTATTTTTAGACTTGATCGTGAACCAAGTAGGATCCCAGTACGAACTCATAACTTCTAAGCAAGAAGAGCAGAAAGGTTGGATAATTTGTTTCTGTTGTTTGCGAATGTATCTGTTCGAATAAAGCTAAAATCTCGAACTAAACGATATTCTCTCGTTATTTTTTTGTAACAGAGTTATGTGTCTTCTGAAGAATGAAACCCATGTAGCGAATTATTTTACATTTAAGGTGGTAGAAACTAATGTATGTTGACCGCAGCAAAATAATTCTTGGATTGTACTGTCATGCAATCCTGACGCAATAAAATAAAAAAAGATTATTCAAAAACCATTCAGTGGATATAGCCAAGAAATTGTGATGTTATAGGAGATTAATAAAGATTAAACTTGCCTAACTTTTAAGTATGTGCGTTTTCCAAAACCTCAGGTATTTCTCGAAATATTTTGAACAAATTTACAGAGCCCAGTATGCGGTACATCTGGAACTTACATAGGCTATCTAGGCGACTGGTTATCCGTACTGAACAAACAAGCATTTACAAAAGCACGTTTTCTAATACTTTAACTTCTGAATGGGTTAAAAATCACGAGGTAAGTATATGTTTTTTCGACAAACGCGTTCATAGCTCTATGTCACGCACCGCGATAACTCTGAAATCCAAAATGTCTCTCTTGTTTGAGAAATGAAACAACAACAACAACAACGACAAAGGCTAAGGAAAATAGACTGAAACGTTTATAGGCTGATATAACGATCTTGAACCATTTTACGTTCTAAAGGTCCGCAAACGAGTAATAAGCTTTTAATCGATTCCAAGAAATGCAATCAAAAGTAGAATAGCTTGAACACATTGATTTGATTGAATTTCGTACGACTTCAAATGCAGAACATTTAGCTCAATTGCAATATAGCTAGTGCTTCTCAGTATAACGACTGCCTGGGTAAGCGCAGCAAGGCGTCCAGTCTTTTTTCTTTTCCCCTATTAGTACAAATCTAGCTTTCCGTTTAGCCATTCTTATCTTCGAAAAAAATTAGGTTTTGTAGTCACATCAACTTCATCGGCCGTTCCCTTCATTGTAATTTGTTATTTCTAATGGTTTTCACTCTAATTCCTTCTCATTCTATCAATATCTTCGCCAATTTCAGTGTGCTCAAAATTCTTTTTTCAATAACAATATGAGAATTACTAACAGAGCTATGTGCCAAAAACGTGACGACCTCGAAAAACATGAATAAAATCTGTCCAGCTATCTTAGTACAATCTATTCGCACCAAAATTCAGGAGGTCAATTCTAGACTTTTTAACCATTTACACCAAAGGCCCACACATGACTTGAACAATCTTAGTAAGTGCAGAGATACAATTGTCAAGGCGGCCGACAAAGGCGGCGCTTTGCTTGTTTGGAGGGCCCACCCCTACCAAAAAGGAGCTTTGCGGAAACTACTTTCGGACACCTTTTTTATGATTAAGTCGATAAAGATGTCACTTCCACTAACCATCAAATTCTGAAGAGCACTATTAACGGCCTTATAGTCAATCAAGAATTGACGACTACTGCTACTAATCTCATAATCACAACTCCTGGAACTTCGTGTACCTACTTTTTACCAAAAATTCACAAACCTAGCAACCCAGGCCGAGCTACCGTCTCTGCGTGTAGTTGCCCTACCGAACTCATTTCTAGCTATTTAGACAAAATTATGACACCTTCGCCATGAGCGTTACCGCCATCGTAAAGAGACAGTCACATGTCCACTGTGACAATAGTTTGTCGCGTTGGTCCAGGAATTCCTGGACCAACGCGACAACTATTTGTCACAGTGGACGTGTTGACTGTCTCTTTACGATGGCGTAACGCTTCTGGCGAAGGTGTCATAATTTTGTCTAAATAGCTAGAAATGAGTTCGGTAGGGCAACTACACGCAGAGACGGTAGCTCGGCCTGGGTTGCTAGGTTTGTGAATTTTTGGTAAAAAGTAGGTACACGAAGTTCCAGGAGTTGTGATTATGAGATTAGTAGCAGTAGTCGTCAATTCTTGATTGACTATAAGGCCGTTAATAGTGCTCTTCAGAATTTGATGGTTAGTGGAAGTGACATCTTTATCGACTTAATCATAAAAAAGGTGTCCGAAAGTAGTTTCCGCAAAGCTCCTTTTTGGTAGGGGTGGGCCCTCCAAACAAGCAAAGCGCCGCCTTTGTCGGCCGCCTTGACAATTGTATCTCTGCACTTACTAAGATTGTTCAAGTCATGTGTGGGCCTTTGGTGTAAATGGTTAAAAAGTCTAGAATTGACCTCCTGAATTTTGGTGCGAATAGATTGTACTAAGATAGCTGGACAGATTTTATTCATGTTTTTCGAGGTCGTCACGTTTTTGGCACATAGCTCTGTTAGTAATTCTCATATTGTTATTGAAAAAAGAATTTTGAGCACACTGAAATTGGCGAAGATATTGATAGAATGAGAAGGAATTAGAGTGAAAACCATTAGAAATAACAAATTACAATGAAGGGAACGGCCGATGAAGTTGATGTGACTACAAAACCTAATTTTTTTCGAAGATAAGAATGGCTAAACGGAAAGCTAGATTTGTACTAATAGGGGAAAAGAAAAAAGACTGGACGCCTTGCTGCGCTTACCCAGGCAGTCGTTATACTGAGAAGCACTAGCTATATTGCAATTGAGCTAAATGTTCTGCATTTGAAGTCGTACGAAATTCAATCAAATCAATGTGTTCAAGCTATTCTACTTTTGATTGCATTTCTTGGAATCGATTAAAAGCTTATTACTCGTTTGCGGACCTTTAGAACGTAAAATGGTTCAAGATCGTTATATCAGCCTATAAACGTTTCAGTCTATTTTCCTTAGCCTTTGTCGTTGTTGTTGTTGTTGTTTCATTTCTCAAACAAGAGAGACATTTTGGATTTCAGAGTTATCGCGGTGCGTGACATAGAGCTATGAACGCGTTTGTCGAAAAAACATATACTTACCTCGTGATTTTTAACCCATTCAGAAGTTAAAGTATTAGAAAACGTGCTTTTGTAAATGCTTGTTTGTTCAGTACGGATAACCAGTCGCCTAGATAGCCTATGTAAGTTCCAGATGTACCGCATACTGGGCTCTGTAAATTTGTTCAAAATATTTCGAGAAATACCTGAGGTTTTGGAAAACGCACATACTTAAAAGTTAGGCAAGTTTAATCTTTATTAATCTCCTATAACATCACAATTTCTTGGCTATATCCACTGAATGGTTTTTGAATAATCTTTTTTTATTTTATTGCGTCAGGATTGCATGACAGTACAATCCAAGAATTATTTTGCTGCGGTCAACATACATTAGTTTCTACCACCTTAAATGTAAAATAATTCGCTACATGGGTTTCATTCTTCAGAAGACACATAACTCTGTTACAAAAAAATAACGAGAGAATATCGTTTAGTTCGAGATTTTAGCTTTATTCGAACAGATACATTCGCAAACAACAGAAACAAATTATCCAACCTTTCTGCTCTTCTTGCTTAGAAGTTATGAGTTCGTACTGGGATCCTACTTGGTTCACGATCAAGTCTAAAAATACGATGACGCTTCTGAAGATGCTTTTATCAAGTTGAAGAGTTGATAGCCTCGGTTTTGAGCTGCTTTGGTATGACATGATTCTTGATAAATTCACTCAAAATGCTCGCTCGTAAATTTATCTATCGTAAGCCTCGCAGACCGACCAGTTTCGAAAACGCTTATCGGCCTTAAGCGTTAGTCTACCGTGAACGGTGTGTTCGTTTGTATGTGAATTCATCGCCACGAAACTTATGGAATTCGAGCTAGCTTTTCACGACGACAACTTCTGTAATTCCACGCGCCGTAAGCATGCGCAAGTGACGCATGTGCTCTAGACACCAGACGGCGATTTGTGACTGAACGAGGAAAAAGAAAAAAAAAAGGAAGCCGAAACCTAAACCTAGGCCCCACTGCCTGGGTAATAACTTACGATTTTCTGGTGTAGCACCCTGCTTAGTTTCTTCAAGATTTGCATCGTCTTGTGGTCTTCTGGTCTGAAATCTGTGGAATAAAGAATAAAGGCAAGACGTTAGTGGTCGCAGCGATAAACAACAAACGAATAAAGGGGTTAGGTTTCTAAAGAAACTCTGGTGCTTCTTCGGTGGGAGTATTACAAGATAATTTGGTTTTATCAACTGGGTTGATAATGTAAATTGGCCAGCGTAAAGAGATTCGAAAGCTGACGTTTCGAGCGATAGCCCTTCGTCGGAGCGAATCGAGGAATTATGGGTTGTGTGTGGTTTATATACAGAAACATTGAGCTGCGCTATTGGTTGGTGCCTGGTACCGAGAAAAACAACAGAATAGATTAGTTGAATAAAAAGTGTTCGTCGATACCATGAGGATTAAAGGGTGACTTGATCTAAAAACACACCAGTTTTTAAACTTTTTTTCGCGACTAAGATTTGATTCGAAATCATGGCAAAGTATACATTTTTAGAAAGCTTAAAGACCAAACAATTCTGGAAAAATAATTTGTGCCATAAAACTTTATTGTAACCTGACACTGGCTGAATTAATTTGACACCTGCTGTTCTATGCCAGGGCTTACTTAAGAAAAGATCACTCCTTAGCACAGAGATTTGGGAAAAGTTATAAACACATGATCATGAAATGATGAAAAGTTAAATCTGATAGCGAAAATCCAGCATACTTTTCAATCCATAACTTCGACAAAATACAATGGACGAAAAAGTTCAATATTCATCCTATACTACAGAACTTACTCAGAACAAAAAATGCTGAAAATTTCAGCTCAACTGGCCAAATCCTTCACAAAATATGTTTTCTCAACGGCAACAATAACTTATCATTTTCCTTTTCAGTTTTGATCTTGAAGACTTTCTTCTCGATTAATAATTCCAGCTCCTTTCTGGCACTTCTTTCTTTTTCAAGTTGATTTTCCAGCTCTTGTATCCTTTTTGTTGAATTCGCGCTCTTTAGTTGTTCATTATCAAGTAAACATGACATTTTCTCATCGTTTACATGTAACTTAAGTTGATGTTCCCAGTTTTCATCTCCAGTTTGTGAACTAAATCTTCGCTTTCCAGATGTTCTGTATCTACAACATCTGAACCAAATTTCAAATCAGTGTTTTTAACACGGTTTTCAATATGTATTAGATAGTTACTGGGGCTGACAGCAATATGTGATATATTGCAGTCAGCTGAGGGCGTAGCCCGAAGCTGACTGCAATATATCACATATTGCTGACGGCCCCAGTAACTATCTAATACATATTGAAAACCGTGTTAAAAACACTGATTTGAAATTTGGTTCAGATGTTGTAGATACAGAACATCTGGAAAGCGAAGATTTAGTTCACAAACTGGAGATGAAACTGGGAACATCAACTTAAGTTACATGTAAACGATGAGAAAATGTCATGTTTACTTGATAATGAACAACTAAAGAGCGCGAATTCAACAAAAAGGATACAAGAGCTGGAAAATCAACTTGAAAAGAAAGAAGTGCCAGAAAGGAGCTGGAATTATTAATCGAGAAGAAAGTCTTCAAGATCAAAACTGAAAAGGAAAATGATAAGTTATTGTTGCCGTTGAGAAAACATATTTTGTGAAGGATTTGGCCAGTTGAGCTGAAATTTTCAGCATTTTTTGTTCTGAGTAAGTTCTGTAGTATAGGATGAATATTGAACTTTTTCGTCCATTGTATTTTGTCGAAGTTATGGATTGAAAAGTATGCTGGATTTTCGCTATCAGATTTAACTTTTCATCATTTCATGATCATGTGTTTATAACTTTTCCCAAATCTCTGTGCTAGGAGTGATCTTTTCTTAAGTAAGCCCTGGCATAGAACAGCAGGTGTCAAATTAATTCAGCCAGTGTCAGGTTACAATAAAGTTTTATGGCACAAATTATTTTTCCAGAATTGTTTGGTCTTTAAGCTTTCTAAAAATGTATCTTTGCCATGATTTCGAATCAAATCTTAGTCGCGAAAAAAAGTTTAAAAACTGGTGTGTTTTTAGATCAAGTCACCCTTTAATCCTCATGGTATCGACGAACACTTTTTATTCAACTAATCTATTCTGTTGTTTTTCTCGGTACCAGGCACCAACCAATAGCGCAGCTCCATGTTTCTGTATATAAACCACACACAACCCATAATTCCTCGATTCGCTCCGACGAAGGGCTATCGCTCGAGACGTCAGCTTTCGAATCTCTTTACGCTGGCCAATTCACATTATCAACCCAGTTGATAAAACCAAATTATCTTGTAATACTCCCACCGACGAAGCACCACAGTTTCTTTAGAAACCTAACCCCTTTATTCGTTTGTTGTTTATCGCTGCGACCACTAACGTCTTGCCTTTATTCTTCATTCCACAGATTTCAGACCAGAAGACCAACCAAGACGATGCAAATCTTGAAGAAACTAACCTGGGTGCTACACCAGAAAATCGTAAGTTATTACCCAGGCAGTGGGGACTGGGTTTAGGTTTCGGCTTCCTTTTTTTTTTCTCTTTTTCCTCGTTCTGTCACAAATCGCCGTCTGGTCTCTAGAGCGCATGCGTCACTTGTGCATGCTTACGGCAGATGGAATTACAGAAGTTGTCGTCGTGAAAAGCTAGCTCGAATTCCATGAGTTTCGTGGCGATGAATTCACATACAAACGAACACACCGTTCGCGGTAGACTAACGCTTAAGGTCGATAAGCGTTTTCGGAACTAGTCGGTCTGCGAGGCTTACGAGAGATAAATTTACGAGCGAACATTTTGAGTGAATTTATCAAGAATCATGTCATACCAAAGCAGCTCAAAACCGGGGCTATTAACTCTTCAACTTGATAAAAAGCATCTTCAGAAGCGTCTTCGTATTTTTAGACTTGATCGTGAACCAAGTAGGATCCCAGTACGAACTCATAACTTCTTAGCAACAAGAGCAGAAAGGTTAGGAATTATTTGTTTCTGTTGTTTACGAATGTATCTGTTCGAGTACACTTGGTAAAACGCTCTAAGAAACTTCGTTAAGTATAATAATGCTAAAATCTCGAACTAAACGATATTCTCTCGTTATTTTTTTGTAACAGAGTTATGTGTCTTCTGAAGAATGAAACCCATGTAGCGAATTATTTTACATTTAAGGTGGTAGAAACTAATGTATGTTGACCGCAGCAAAACAATTCTTGGATTGTACTGTCATGCAATCCTGACGCAATAAAATAGAAAAAGATTATTCAAAAACCATTCAGTGGATATAGCCAAGAAATTGTGATGTTATAGGAGATTGAATAAAGATTAAACTTGCCTAATTTTAAGTATGTGCGTTTTCCAAAACCTCAGGTATTTCTCGAAATATTTTGAACAAATTTACAGAGCCCAGTATGCGGTACATCTGGAACTTACATAGGCTATCTAGGCGACTGGTTATCCGTACTGAACAAGCAAGCATTTACAAAAGCACGTTTTCTAATACTTTAACTTCTGAATGGGTTAGAAATCACGAGATAAGTATATGTTTTTCGACAAACGCGTTCATAGCTCTATGTCACGCACCGCGATAACTCTGAAATCCAAAATGTCTCTCTTGTTTGAGAAATGAAACACAACAACAACAACAACGACAATGGCTAAGGAAAATAGACTGAAACGTTTATAGGCTGATATAACGATCTTGAACCATTTTACGTTCTAAAGGTCCGCAAACGAGTAATAAGCTATTAATCGATTCCAAGAAATGCAATCAAACGCAGAATAGCTTGAACACATTGATTCGATTGAATTTCGTACGACTTCAAATGCAGAACATTTAGCTCAATTGCAATATAGCTAGTGCTTTCTCAGTATAACGACTGCCTGGGTAAGCGCAGCAAGGCGTCTAGTCTTTTTCTTTTCCCCTATTAGTACAAATCTAGCTTTCCGTTTAGCCATTCTTATCTTCGAAAAACATTAGGTTTTGTAGTCACATCAACTTCATCGGGCCGTTCCCTTCATTGTAATTTGTTATTTCTAATGGTTTTCACTCTAATTCTTTCTCATTCAGTCAATATCTTCGCCAATTTCAGTGTGCTCAAAATTCTTTTTTCATAACAATATGAGAATTACTAACAGAGCTATGTGCCAAAAACGTGACCACCTCGAAAAACATCAATAAAATCTGTCCAGCTATCTTAGTACAATCTATTCGCACCAAAATTCAGGAGGTCAATTCTAAACTTTTTAACCATTTACACCAAAGGCCCACACATGACTTGAACAATCGTAGTAAGTGCAGAGATACAATTGTCAAGGCGGCCGACAAAGGCGGCGCTTTGCTTGTTTGGAGGGCCCACCCCTACGAAAAAGGAGCTTTGCGTAAACTACTTTCTGACACCTTTTTTTATGCTAAAGTCGATAAAGATCTCACTTCCACTAACCAACAAATTCTGAAGAGCACTATTAACGGCCTTATAGTCCATCAAGAATTGACGGCTACTGCTACTAATCTCATAATCACAACTCCTAAAACTTCGTGTACTTACTTTTTACCTAAAATTCACAAACCTAGCAACCCAGGCCGAGCTACCGTCTCTGCGTGTAGTTGTCCTACCGAACTCATTTCTAGCTATTTAGACAAAATTATGACACCTATCGCCAAATCTTTACCGCCATACGTTAAAGACAGTCAACACGCACTTCAAATTTGTCGCGATTTCAATTTCCTGGGCGAAAGGAAACTTATTTTCACCATGGACAATACATCTCTTTACGCCGTCACCCCTAATGGCGAAGGTCTTCTAGCCCTCAAACACTTTTTGATTTACGCACTGTTAAGGAGCCAAGCTCGGAAACACTGCTCTGCTTGGCTGCACTAGCCTGAGTGTTAACACTGAACTGTTTTTCATTCGCCGACAGTTATATATTATAAACAAATCAATGGTGTGGCCATGGGTACCAAAATGGGACCCAGCTACGCCAATCTTTTCGTAGACTACATTGAACACTCATTTTTCAATCAACACAGCGGCCCCAAACCTGAACTCTACCGTCGCTACATTAACGACTGTGTCGGCGCCAATTCTTCTACCAGAGAGGAGTTCAATCAATTTATAACTGCTATTAATTCGTTTCATCTTTCCGATGCTTCTTTAATATTAGATATCAAAGCTTCCGTCGAAGGCAACGGTTAATGCGCCAGTGTGCACTACAAAGCCACAGATTTTCATAGTTATTTGTTATATTTATCTTCACATCCATCACACGTCCCATAACATGTCCATTGCTTATTCTCAGTTTATCAGACTTAGTCGCCTTTGTAGTGAGGAATCTTATTTTTCATTAAAATCAGAGGAAATGTGCGATTTCTTCGACAAACATGGCTATCCTGCCTCTGTTGTTGAAGCAGGCCATCATCGCGCCTAACAAATTCACCGGCAGTCAGCACTACAAAAGTCTCAGAAGGCGAATAATAAAAAAAATTCCATTCAGTCTCACATTTCACCCTCACAACCACGCAGTAAAATCTATCATTCTAAAATCTTTAAATTAATTCAAAATTATCGCGATACTAGTAGAATTTTTTCGCAACCTGCATTAATTTCATCCAACACGACAAAAACATAGGTGACTTTTTAGTCAGATGTGCATTCCAAATGAGTGATAAAGCCTGAACTTTTAGATGCGCACACGCACGATGTCAAACATGTCGTTTCATTTGCAACTTTAAGAATCGTAGGGACCCATGTGACCATGAAGATCACTGATCATTTTACCTGTACCTCAGCCAATGTTATCTATGGTATAACTTGCACCCTTTGCAATAGGTTGTACATCAGCGAGACAGGGTGACGACTAGGCGACCGATTCCGAGAACACCTTCACGACGTAGAGAAAGACGACGAAAACGCATCTAAACCTGTCGCTAGACACTTTAATCTGCCCAATCATTTTGAGCAACAAATGGCAGTCTGCGGCCTCTCCCGATATCTAGGAGGTAGGGAAGCTGCAAAACTCTAGACCAAAAACTTATTTTTCAGATCGGCACTCTTAGTAATCCTCACGGTAGCGTTTCATTCAACTAATTTATTCTGTTGTTTTTCACGTCCCCAGGCATGCACTAACCAAAGGCGTAGCGCTATCTTTCTGTATTATAAGCCACACACAACCCACAATTCCTCGATTCGCTCCGACAAAGGGTAACGCTCGAAACGTCAGCTGTCGAATTTCTTTATGGTGGCCAATTCTCATTATCAACCCAGTTGATAAAACCAAATTATCTAGTGAAATGCGGCTCCAGTTAGTCTGATGATGTTCCTGCAAACTTTGGCTTTGGTTGTACTACTATGGGAGAACACCAAGTTACTGGTTCGTCATCAAGTACCTTCTCAAAGATATCTTCATTTACACCCTGTTCCAGCCATTTTATTTTAGAGGTTCTTGAAGGAAATATGGTACCTGTCTGGGTTTTTGCTCGACTGGAGCTGCTTCAAGTTTCATATGGAATCGGCCTAAGATTTCACTGTTACTCCTTTTTGTCTTTTATCTTACCAATACCTTGAAAGAGGGCTGTACTTGGGAGTTAGATCGTTCATGTCTTGTACACCTTTCTCTTGTTTAACAGTGTTTGCGCTGTGTTCCTCCTTAAAAATTGTGAGGATAATGGGTTCTGCGAAACAGCCATGGGTTTGAATGTTCAGCATTCCTAACTCTTTCAACGTTCCTTTGCTAACTTCCGCAAATTTAGTAGCTTTCCCGCATGCCCGATTACGAATGACTGTCTGGAATTCTCCTTCGACCTCAATTTTGTGTTGCAGAGTACGCAATTTGACAGTACTGTTTGTTGAGGTATTCGGTCTATGGATAAATGACTTGAATTGGTGTTCGTCCATGATGTTAACATCAGCACCACTATCAGCCTTCATTACCACATAAACATCATTCAGCCTTACTGCAACAGTTCGATCATTATTATCATCCTTACCAACTCTCTTATTTTCTTGGCCTGTGACAGGTGCTCAGCAACCTGACTAAAAAATTCGTCTTCCGAGCTTGTGGATTCAGCATCCTCGGTTGTCTTCTTAATCCTTGCTTTTTTCCCCTGCCTGACTTCTGTTTTCTGGGCTTCTGGCTACCATTATTCCCAGATTTGCACAAAGAGGAGAAATGATTCCATTTATGGCACTTGTGGCATTTCTTACCAAATGCAGGGCAATCCTTTCCTTTCTCATGAACCCCAGTCAATTCACAAAATTGAACATTTATGCTTTTTGCAGGTCGCTGAGTTTGATCGAGTTCATCGCCCAGCTCTTGCTTGGGTTTTGCTGTTCAGCATAAAAACGGGTAATATCGTCACCATTGCTCTGTCCACTTAATATGTCTTTCATTTGCCTTGCAATATCCCCGTCTGACTTGCTCTGGTCAGGAATCCCCAGTCCTCCTGCTTCTTGTCTTCCACCTTGAAAATTATAAAATTGACCCGTGACATTAACGACCTCTTTAAAGGACCCAAGTCGGCCGTCGATGCCATCGAAACTATCGATATTACACGGTGAGGCGAAATCGTACTGCTTTACTGTCAGTTGTATCCCTGAAAGTATGTTTAATAATCTTCAAATTGATTTCTTCCTTCGTTTCGACATGCTCCGAATAAAATATAGCAGCCTAACTCTCTCATGTATAACAAAAGCATAGATGTAGCTTTTAAGTAATAACTGAAATTCTTTCCCCTCTAATAATTGCTCATTTAACGCTTTCCAAAATATTTTGTGTTTTTCCAAAATGGCTATTTCCGCTAAACTGCGCTCTTTTTTCCTTACTTCTACGCGTAATTCGGCAAAAACGTCCTACTTATGCTCTATGCTGGAAATGAGCAGAGATAATCTATATTTTAAACCTCAATAGAGTACCATTTTCATAAGATATTGAAAGTCATGTTTTGGTTGAAATTTAACGGTGGCGGGGAAACGATTCCCTTCAGCAATATGTAAAACACGAATATTCTCCTGCAGTGCTAAGTGACACTGTTTTTTGTCACAAAAATATAATGCCATATGACACAATTTTTTATTGCATCTATTGGACTAACCACTGCAATGATTAAATCTTAGCAGAGTTCTCAAAAAACAATAATGCTAGTGATCTAAATTTGTTGAAACATCGCACATTATGGTTACTGCATATAATTCTCACTGCACTAATACACTTGTGCATGCAAACCATGCTTTTTTTCCGGTGGATTTTAAATATTAACCAAGCACCATCAGAACATGAGCCTGTGCTCTGATGGATCAGAACGCATGCTGCAGAAATCTGCACTCTAAAATCAGAGCACAGGCTGCAGAAATTCTACACCATGTTAGATCCGAACACAGACACAGAAATACTGGCAGAAATTTCTGCATTCTGTGATCAGACACAAAACCACAGCAGTGCTGCACCCTGGGAGCTCTCAGGGAGCACCAGGACACCCCGGACCCGCAGAAATTCCCTGCACTCTGCGAGTCAGAGCTCAGGACCACAAAAAACTACTGCAAAAATTCGCCGCACCCTGCTCTGTCTGGGTGGATCAGGACACAAACCGCAGAAATTCTCTGCACCCTGGGATCAGTGCACAAGGCCCCTGCAAAATTCTGCCACCCCTCTGAATCATAGCGCAGGCCGCCGAAATTTTGCACCACTCTGATCATAGCACAGGCACCGCAGAAATTCATGCACCCCCTCTCTGAGTCAGAACACAGGTTTTTTTGTTTTGCAGGAAAAGAAATTCTGCCCTCTGGGATCAGACAGACACTAGGCAAGCAGCCACTATACTGTGGCATAGGCATAAGGCAAAACTGCACAGTTTTTCTTTAAAAATTTCTTTGGGACAGAGCTCCCAGCAAGAGCTAACAAATGCTAAGAAATAATATTAATGTATTCAGTTTCAAATTTAAGGATGTGATTACATTACAAGGAAAGGTTGAATCCGTTGCTTCAAATCAAAAAGATAATTTAAAAGTTATTTTATCCAAAAAAAACAATGGATAATTGAATTAATTTATGTCTGCGGTGCGTGGACTTTGTTCGTCGTACACTGACTGATCAGTGGCCTGTATGATCGTCGCTGCTTCCCCAAATAGCGCCTGAAACAAATTAAAAGGAAACATACTAACATAAACAAGCTCCTTATTTATTTTTAGTTCGTAGTGGTGATGTTGAAATTTCACATCTGACAATCTTTTTTCAAATTAGATTTCATTTGATTACAGTCTCAAACAAATGACATCAGACAGTCAATATTCATCAAGTCAGCACTGGATAAAACAATTCAAAAACATTGTGGGTTGAACGAGTAAAAGAGTAAACAAAGTGCTACATGTAGTTACACGTTTCAGAATTCTAAGCATCGGGGCACGGGGAGGTCCCATCGCCCGCACCGCCATCCTTTTCGGTAATTTGCGTTTGTAATTTTATGTAGATTAAGGTTTATTGTCCATATCCTTTGCAGAACACAACTACTTCTGAATTTTTTGTGCACACGTTCCTGTAACCACACTGGGAGCAAATCTTTTCACATCTCGTATATCTGCCCCCTTCTTTGCAGGAAAAGTGTGTGAGTACTTTTCGCCTCCAGAAAACCTGAAAATCCGAATATTTACGACGCCTTCAAAGTTTGGCCAAAGTTTGTCGAAAGTACTTCCGAAGATCGCCGAGATATTCCGAACGACTTTCCGAAATTTTTCCCCGATACTCAAGAGTAGAAGGTTTTCGACGATTTCATGGGCGCGCAAACGATTTTCCAAAGGATTGCCCAATCATTCTCGAGCATTATTAAGAGAGTTCCTAAAAAAGATGTGTTCCGACCTTCTCGAACGTTTTTAAGCAATTCCACTCGCTATTGTCCTGAGGCGTAAGAAATTGGTTCCTGAATGCGTGAGGTTCCACAATTGTAGATCCGCATGCCGGTGGAGACTCACGCTACATGTAATCCTGGAGTTGCAGATTTATATCGGTAAGCACATCACCAAATAACAAAAGCATGTAAGTTACTAATGAGAATGCGATTGTCCAAAATAAAAATTATGACACGGCCTATAAATTCTGACGAGCCGGAGCCTGGACCCTCGTCGAGATTAAGCATAAGAATTCGAGACAAGGCGGAACTTTTTTGTGAGGCTAAGATTCAGCATTTTTCCAAAGCCCCATTCTCTACTTCTAATAATGTCAGGCCGA